>PISX010026219.1:0-24823 GCA_004024625.1 Mellivora capensis | reverse complement strand
TATGTTTTAACATAGATGTATCATGGTCAAGTCCAGGCATAAGGGTAGCTGGGTTTGAAGTTTGACAGGTTTAAGTATTATTTCAAGTGTATCTAAAAGTATAGCCTGGTATCTAGTAAGTCAGCCTCCCATCATCCATTGGTGGTCTTTAGTCTTTAAGGCAGTTTGAACTTGATGTGGAGTCATTACTGTTAAGAATTGCCCCATAGTAAGTTTTGAAGCCTCTTCTACCAGGAAGGCTATGGCAGCCACTGCTTGAAGACAAGCTAGCCATCCTTGAGTTACATTATCAAGTGACTTTGAAAAACAGCCCACTGGCCTTGTTTCATCTCCTAACTTTTGGGTAAGAATTCCCAAAGCTTGTCCCTGTTTTTCTGCTACATATAAAGTGAAAGGTTTTTCCTAAATTTGGTAAAGCCAAAGCCACGGCTGATGGAAAGTTTAGTTGTTAATGTTTGAAAACCTGTCTGCTGGGCTTTAGTCCAGAGCAAAGGTTCTTCATGAGGGCTTTTGATTGAGACATATAATGACTTGTCTAAGAGCCCAAATCCAGGAATCCATAGGCGGCAAAAGCCTGCCATACTTAGGGAAGTATGAAGTTGTTTCTTTGTAGCTGGAGGCACAAGATCTAATATACCTTTCTCCTGTCAGTAGACAGTGTAGGGTGTTCTGGTGTTAGTTCCTATCCCAAATATTGTAGTTGTTGTCTAGATACTTGTGCTTTTTTTAGGAGACATAGGATACTTTCTGTCTGCCAAGAAATTAAGTAAAGTTGTAGAATTACTATCAGACATTTCTTTTGTGGGACTGCAGATTAAAATGTCATCTGCATATCAAATTATAGTCCCTTGAGGCAAGGATATATCCCAGAGGTCTTTGCTAAGTTAAGCCCCAAACAAGTAAGGACTGTCTCTAAGTCCCTGTGACAAGACTGTCCAGGTTATTGGAGCAGCCTGTGGGCTTAAAGGTGAGACCCATTCAAAAGCAAATAGTGGCTTTTTTTCCTCACTTGGAGGGAAGCAGAAGAAGGCATCCTTGAAATCAAGTATTGTAAACCAGGTGGCATCACCAGGGGCCCGAGTGAGAATAGTGTATGGATTTGGCACTATGGGATGAGTAGGCACCACTGCCTCATTTGTAGCTCTTAAATCTTGTACCATCTGATATTCTCCATTTGGCTTTTTTAATGGTAAAATTGGAGTATTATAAAGTTATTTACAAGGCTTTACAATACTATGTTGGGGTGTCTGGGTGGCTCAGTTGGTTAAACGTCTCCCTTTAGCTCAGGTCATGTTCTCAGGGTCCTGGGATCGAGCCCTGTGTCAGGCTCCCTCTACCATTCCCTCCTGCTCATGTTCTCTTAAATAAATAAATAAAATCTTTAAAAAACAAATAAAATAAAATACCATGTTTGAGAAAGTTGTCAGTAAGTCTTTGTGACCCAGTCTTTGCCTTAGGTTGTTATTTATTTATTTGACAGAGAGCACAGAGGGAGTGGCAGGCAGAGGAAGAGGGAGAATCAGGCTCCCTGCTGAGCAGAGAGCCTGAAATGGGGCTTGATCCCAGGACCCTGGGATCATGACCTGAGCTGAATGCAGGTGCTTAACCCACCGAGCCACCCAGCTACCCCTGCTTCAGGTTTTAAGTATTTCCTTTTATGAGTATAGTGCCCATGTTAATGTTACTTTAACTGGCTGGGCTTTAAGAACCTGACTTGGGACATCACAATCCTAGACCTGTGAATTTACTTTCTTCCAGATATTAGAAGGGATATGAGGGTAAGGTTTTAATTCCTAAGATGTTAAAGAGAACAAGCTGTCCTTTTTAGTAAGAACAAACCTGCTTCCTAATTTATACATTAAGTCTCATCCAGGCAATGGAGTAGGACAGGATGGAAGGACTAGAAAACTTGAGTCACCAATTTACTTTTATATTTACAAGTTAAAGGCGTTGTCTGATGGCACATGTTGTTTCTCCTTCTATGCCAACAATTGTATGCTAGAAAGACAAGTAGGACTGGCGTGCTGACCAAGAACAGAGTAAATGTCTCCAGTATCAGTAAGAAAATTAATAAACTTACCTTCCACATCCAGGGTAACCCAGGGCACAGCCATCTTTTTTTTTAAATTTAAATTCAGTTAATTAACGTATAATATATTATTAGTTTCAGAGGTAGAGTTTAGGGATTCATCAGTCTTAAATAATACCCAGTGCTCATTACATCACGTGCCCTCCTTAATGTCCATCCCCCTGCCCACCTCCCCTCTAGCAACCCTCAGTTTATTTCCTATGATTAAGAGTCTCCTAAGGGGCGCCTGGGTGGCTCAGTGGGTTAAGCCTCTGCCTTTGGCTCAGGTCATGATCTCAGGGTCCTGGGATCGAGTCCCATATCAGGCTGTCTGCTCAGCAAGAAGCCTGCCCCCACCTCCACCTGCCTCTCTGCCTACTTGTGATCTCTGTCTGTCAAATAAATAAATAAAATCTTAAAAAAAAAAAGAGTCTCTTATGGTTTGTCTCCTTCTCTGATTTCGTCTTGTTTTATTTTCCCTTCCCTCCCCTATGATCCTCAGTTTTGTTTCTTATATTCTTAAATTATCATATGAATGAGATCATATGATAAATTGTCTTTCTCTGACTTATTTCACTTAGCATAATACCCTCTAGTTCCATTCACATCATTCTGAATGGCAAGACTTCATTTTTGCTGGCTGATAGTATTCCATTGTGTGTGTGTGTGTGTGTGTGTGTGTGTGTGTATCTCACATCTTTATCCATTCATCTGTCAATAGACATCTGGGTGGGGTGCAGTCATCTTGATGTTAAATGGAGCCAGATCAGCCTCAGGGCCCTGTCATGCCAGATCCTCTGGTTTCTACTCTCAGGTGGGGTAGGGGTGGGGGTGGGGTGAGTGAGTTCCTGCCTTCTTCTTTCTTTGGAGATGAGAACAGTCTCTCTTTCAATGTCCCCCTCACCTTTTTTTCCTACAGACAGGACATGGCCCTGGGGGAGAACCTTTATTCGGACATTCTTTGCTCCAATGTCTGGTCTGGCCGTACTGTAGCATGAGGACTTACCTGATTCTTTGTCTGATTCCATTTTTTTTTCTTTGACTCCTGGTTAATCTGGTGTTTTGGGGGATCTATAATAGTGGGGGGATTTATAATAGTGGAAGCTAGTATTTAAGCCTATATACTATCCTGCAGTTTAGCTCTCTGGTCCTTTTTTTGCTCTAAGCCCACATCTCTATTATTAAAGACTCCAGGGGCTTCTACCTCTAGTAGGCACTGGCTGGGAGCCTGAGGACCCAAGGCCATTTTAGTCAGTTTTGGGCAGATTTCCAGTGCCTACTGACTTATGCGTGTTCAGTGAATTGTGTAAGACTGATGAATCACAGACCTGCACCCCTGAAACAAATAATACATTATATGTTGATTTTTTAAAAAGGAAAAAAAAAAAGAAAATGTTCGGTATAGTTGTTCCCTCAGGTAAGGTTGGGTTCAGATTTGTATATTTACAGATGGATTCTGTTAAATGACCCTGAAATGGATTCTCAGAATCTGAAGTTGGATTCTCATCAGCTTCTTGAGTAACTTCCTGAATTTTATCAAAGTTTACTGGTGTAGAGAATCCATTTTTCATTCCATCTATTAAACAAGTTATCATATAGTGTTGTCTTTCCCTTCCCTGTCTACCGTCTTGGTAATGCCATGTGGCTTGGTGTTTTTGACACCAGTCTTCCTATAAGATAACGTTCCAAATCTCTCATTGCCAGTTTGTCAGCAAACTCTTGAGCCCCTGCTCAGGTATGACTCTTTTCCTCAGAGGTTCAACAATAAGTTAATATGATGCATGTATCTTGCCAGGCCAAATCAAACAACAGATAAATTTTGAAAGGCCTCAGTAAATTGAGAAAGGTTTTTGGAATATTGTCCTAATTGTCATTTTATCTGAACCACCAGGTCTGCCATGGAGAACAGGACATGGACCCTAATTGTGCCCATTTCTCTACTAGCAACCTCCCTAAAAGGATGCAGTCCAAATTTAGGTGGAGGTCCTAGGAGATAAGGAGTTCCACTCCTGGTAAATCCAGCTGAGCTGAGAGTGGAGGGATGTTTGGGCTTATGAGAAGGAAGGATAGTAACAGAACCAGTGTCCTTGGATCAGCCAGTGATTCCTCTGGTGGTTCAGGTTTGTTAGGATGAATAGACCTATTTAGACAATCGTCATTCAGTGTATCCAGAGGGAGTTTATTAGCTTGACTGGTGGTAAGACACCTTCTGCAAGAGGTCCTCACGTCTGGATCCTGAGTTAGGGCCATGAAAGCCTGGACATAGGGTACCTCAGTCCATTTGCCCTGTTCCTTGCAGAGATCTAACTGTAGATTGTATTAAAGCTTAGTTAACCATCAGTGGGCCATTTTTCCTCATCTCCTATGGAATACTGAGGCCAGGAAGTTTTACAAAGGTATATTTTTTCTTTCTTAGATCTTGTGGTCTGAATTAATTTCAGTGGGTTAAAAGGCATCTCAAGGGAGAGTCCTTGGGGACTGAAGAAGAAGATGGTGTGTTCCTAGAAAAGTAGAGAAGGTCCATTACCAAAATTCCTCCCCAACTCCTGGGTGGTGACCCTTGCAGGATATGTCAGAGGTTCCTGGTATCAAAGCAACTAGAGACGTTCCTTGAATGAAATCGCTATGATTACCACCTGCCGTAAAGGCCCTGTAGGAGGGATGCTAGTGTCCCCCCACCCACTTCCCCATCGCATTCTCGAGGGGAAAATGGGTGCTGGCATATGGACCAAGATATCCTGCCTTGCCTTGCTTCTCTTTACTGTCAGCAAGGGTGATGAGGATATACAATGTGGAAAGGACAGTCTAGTCTCTTTAACAAATGTTACTGGAAAACTGGATATCCACATGAAAAGAATGAAACTAAATCCTTATCTTGTACCATACACAACAACCAACTTAAAATGGATTAAAGACTTAAACTGTAAGACCTGAAACTGTGAAGCTCCTAGAAGAAAACATGGAGGAAAAGCTTCTTGACATTGATTTTTTTTTTTGAAGATTTTATTTATTTATTTGTCAGAGAGAGTGAGCACAGGCAGACAGAGTGGCAGGCAGAGGCAGAGGGAGAAGCAGGCTCCCTGCCGAGCAAGGAACCCGATGTGGGACTCGATCCCAGGATGCTGGGATCATGACCTGAGCCGAAGGCAGCCGCTTAACTGACTGAGCCACCCAGGCGTCCCTTGACATTGATTTTTTTAAAAAAAGGTTTTATTTAGGTGTGCCTGGGGGGCTCAGTTGGTTAAGCATTCTGCCTTCAGCTCAGGCCGTGATCCTAGGGTCCTGGGATCCAGCCCCCTGTTGGGCTCTGTGCTCAGCAGAGAGCCTGCTTCTCCCTCTGTACCCTAACCCCCACCCCCACTGCTTGGGCTCTCTTTCTATAGATAGCAAATAAATAAATAAATAGATAAATAAGATCTTTAAAAAAAGATTTTATTTATTTATTTTTAAAAGATTTTATTTATTTATTTGACAGAGATAAGCCCTGTTTGACAGAGCTGAGAAGAGAGCTTGATCCAGGGCTTGATCCTAGGACCCTGAGATCATGACCTGAGCCAAAGGCAGAGGTTTAACCCACTGAGCCACCCAGGCGCCCCAAGATTTTATTTAGTTTAGAGAGAGAGGCAGAGGGAAAGAGAGCATGAATGGGAGGGGTCATTGGAGGAGGGTGAGGGAGAGAGAATCTCGAGTAGATTTCTCCCTGAACACAGAACTGGATGTGGGTAAGTACTCAATCTCAGGACCCTGAAAGTAGGTTGTTTAACTGACTGAGCCATCCAATTACCTTGACATTGACCTTGACAATGATTTCTGGGATATGACACCAAAAACAGAGGCAACAAAAGCGAATATAGATGAGTGAGTTCACATAAAATTAAAGGGGGCTTGTGCACAGTAAAGGAAGCAATCGAAAGTGAAAGGCACAGAATGGAACAGGAGAAAATATTTGCAAACCATTCATCTTATAAGGGGTTAATGTCTAAAATACATAAGAAACTCCTCCAACTTGATACCAAGAAAAACAAATAGCACAATTAAAAAGTGGTCAAAGGACTTGAAAAGGGGCGCCTGGGTGGCTCAATGAGTCAAAGCCTCTGCCTTCAGCTCAGGTCATGATCGCAGGGTCCTGGGATGGAGCCCTGCATCGGGCTCTCTGCTCAGCAGGGAGCCTGCTTCCCCCTCTCTCTCTCTCTGCCTACTTTCCCCCTACTTGTGATCTCTGTTAAATAAATAAATAAAATCTTTTTTAAAAAAAAGGACTTGAAAAGACATTTCTTCAAAGAAGACATACATACGACCACCAGGTATATGAAAAAGTACTTAACATCACTAATCATTGCATTTCAGGAAAATGCAAATCAAAACCGTAATGAGTTAAAATCTCAACACCTGTTAAGATGGCTGTTACAAAAACAAACAAAAGGTAAGTATTGATGAGGATGATGAAAAATTGGAAGCCTTGTACACTGTTGGTGGGAATGTAATTGGAAAACAGTATGGAGGTTCCTCAAAAAATTAAAAATAGAACTACCATATGATCCAGCAATTCCACTTTTGGTATATATCCAAAAGAATTGAAATCAAGATCTCAAAAAGATATTTGCACTCCCATGCTAATTGCAGGATTATTCACAATAGCTAAATGTCCATTAGCAGATGAATGGATAAAGAAAATGTGGCATATACATACAATGGAGTAGTATTCAGCCTTAAAAAAAGAAGGAAATTGGGTCACCTGGGTGGCTCAGTGGGTTAAAGCCTCTGCCTTAGGCTCGGGTCATGATTCCAGGGTCCTGGGATCGAGCCCAGCATTGGGCTCTCTGCTCTGCAGGGAGCCTGCTTCCTCCTCTCTCTCTCTGCCTGCCTGTCTGCCTACCTGTGATCTCTGTCTTTCAAATAAATAAATTTTTAAAAAAATCTTAAGAAGGAAATCCTATTATTTGTGACAACATGGATGAACTTGGAGGGCATTATAAGTGAAATAAGCCAGTCTCAGAAGGACAAATACTCTGATTCCCCTTTTATGAGGTATCTAAACTAGTCAAATGATTGGAAGCAGAGAACAGAATGTCGGTTGCCAGGGGCTGGGGGAGAGGGAAATAGGGAATTGTTGTTCAGTGGGTGTCAAATTTCAATTATGCTAGATGAATAAATTCTAGAGATTTTTGTACAACATAGTGCATATAGTTAATAGCACAGTATTGTGCATTTAAAAATGTAGAGGATAGATCTCATGTTAACACACACACAGAAATGGGACACCAACTTTTAGAGGTGATGGATATGTTTATTACCTTGATTGTGGTGATAATGTCTTCATTGTATGCATATGTCCAAACTCATCAAATTGTATGCACTAAATATGTAAATAATTACATCTCAATTAAAAAAAATTTTTTTTTTGCTCTCTGGAGCCTCAATCCCAGAAATTCTGATTTAGGTGGTCTGGAGTGAGGCATGGTCATTAGAAGTTTAAAAAACTCTCTAGATGATTCCAGTATGCAGCCAGGGTAAAGAAATACTTACCTAAACCAACATCCTCACTGTACAGATGGGAAAGAGAGGCCCTGAGGAAGGAAGTGACTTGTCTGGTAAAATGAGATGAAGAACTCCAACCAAGTTCTCCTGTCTTCAACTTGGGTTCTCTCCCGCACATAACACCACCTCAGACTCACTTCCTGTGCTTCCAGACAAGCACTGCTGCAAATTGTCTCATGTCATATTCCCTGAACACACCAGGTCCACCCCTGTGTTAAATCCACAGCAGTACAAGCTGCCATTGGAGTGCTTATGTGCCAAACACTGAGCAAGCCAAATTATCTGTTATCTCTAATCCATATAGCAAGATTTCAAGGAAGACATGAGTGTCCTCATTGGACGAGGAGGAGGCTGACGTTCAGAGACTTGAAGAAACTAGTTGAAGTTGTGACTAGTGAAGAGAAGCCAGGATTTGATAAAGGTCTACTAGATGCCAGCAAATCTCTTTCACTACATTCACTGCCACCTGTTTCCACCCCACATATTATTACCTGTTATGCCCAAGTTTTCGCGTCTGAGAGACCACCAAGAAGCCAAGCACCGATGCAATCACACGAGGGTTTATTTGGCAAGCTTAAGCTTGGGCCCAAGCGTACTCGACGCAGTGGAGTAGGGACTTGGACTCTGAGGTCACATGCTTAAGCTTGGCCCCAAGTATACCAGATGCAGCAGAGTAGGGACTTGGACCCTGACCCAGACTACAGTCAGAGTTTTTAAAGGCAGAGTAGGGATGGACTCGGCGGTGGGTGAGGACAAAGGGGGTGTTCAGAAGGGCTCTCAGGGTAAAGAAGACTGTCAGGATATTGGAGGCCTGGTTATTATCAAGCCAAGGCCATTTTTCCCTCAAATGAGGCACTAACATGAAGACAGTTGGGAGTTTCCTGGTGGAATGTCACTTTCCCCCTATCAAGCGTCCTTGTTAGTGAGATTTAGCACTGGGACATTTGTAAACTGAGAAAGACTCCTGTCTTGTGGGATTGTGATTTCTGCAAGTTAACTATTTGTTCACACATATTACCGAGGGGAGGGGAGCGGGTGGAGAGGGGGTGCAAGGTGCCAGCTTTTGCTTTGTCAAGATGGCTGTACTTATGTCAGGGCTAGACTCGAGGTGGGTACAGCCTTGTTTTTCTTGGCCTCCACACACCTTACCTTCCTGGGTAATTTCTCCATCAAGAACCAGCTCTAGTTTCACTCCCTCTGCAAAAGCTCTTCCACCCCAGACCACAGTTATTTTTATTGATTTAACTTTCCCGACACTCTAATCACCCACATTAGCTATTTGGCAGGGTCTACCTCACATGGTAATTTATTGTGTCATGTGTATGACCTGTTTCCTTCTCCATGAGGCTGAGCCGGAGAGGGATCTACCTGTGTTTCTGCGCTGGTCCTGTAGCTGTGTCAAGATACAGTGATTGCAGAGCGCCTGGCTGACTCAGTCAGTAGAGCATGCAACTCTGGATTTTGGGGTTGTGAGTTTGAGCCCCACATTGGGTGAAGAGATTACTTAAAATCTTTTTTTTTTTTTTTAATTTATTTATTTGTTAGAGAGAAAGGGAGAGAGAACACAGGCAGACAGAGTGGCAGGCAGAGGCAGAAGCAGGCTCCCTGCCGAGCAAGGAGCCCGATGTGGGACTCGATCCCAGGATGCTGGGATCATGACCTGAGCCGAAGGCAGCCGCTTAACCAACTGAGCCACCCAGGCGTCCCGAGATTACTTAAAATCTTAAAAACAAAGACAGTGATTGTGATATTATTAATATTTAGTCTTTTGTGAGACTCCACTGGGAGTATCTGTGGAAGGGGAACACCCATAGGCCCAAGAGGAGTTGAAAATTTGAACTAAGAATGGAGATTTCCTCAGGCTTGAATTTGTAGAAACATTTACAAGTAAGTCTCTAGGTGTCAGTAGAAAGCCAAGTTTTAAGAGTGTGAGAGTAGAATGAAATAAAAATCTCAGGCTATGAGTTTTTCTCTCTGTAACCATTAAGCTAAAGCTAGAATTCCCTCTCCAACGCAACAACACTGTAGCAACATTCCTCTCAGCCCAGGGGCCGGTAATGAAGAAAACCTCTTCCATGTTTGGACAGCTTTATTGGAATGCTGGCTTATTGGTTTTATGTGAAACTCTGCCTCCTGGTAGCTTCTACCTACTGTCCAAGGAGATTAAATGGCAACAGTCCATGCGTTTGCACCTGGCCTGGGCATGTGGAAGGCCTGTTATAGCCGAGGCAGGTCTTCCACAAAGGTCCACCCTCAGAGCATCAAGGCAGGAGGGAAGTGAGCAAGAGAGTGCCTCTGGAAGGGTGCTGCCCTCTTAGACCCAGAGATGGAGAGCGCGACTCTTTCCAGCAGAGTCCAAAGACCTGGGGAGTCAGAAAATCCCCTTTTCACTCTGTTCTTCCCTAGGTCTCCAATAGCCTGGTCTTTAATTAGTCAAACCCACTCTCCTCAAAAAATATAGGTTACCACTATACCTTCTGGTCCCAGCTGTATTCTTTAGAAATATATAGAACAAACCCAGTGTCTCTTCCTCTAGGGATCTAAAGACAGAGACTAAGCCCTCCATCCATCAGCCAGCCCGCCAGCCAGCCATTTATTAAGCATATATTTACTGGGAGCCTACTGTGTGCCAGGTAATGAGCCTCCTATTAGGCAGTTAATAAGTGGCAAAAGGTTTTATTAATAACCTGATGATAGCTCAGTCATAGGTAAATCCACTTTTATATGGAGGATTTTTGAAAAGAGAATGGAGAGATAAGGGAACTAGCATTTACTGAATATGAACTGCAAGGTATTAAGTGCTTGCTTTACACGCTTTATATTGTTGAAGACTTAGCACTATCTTTTGAGGTGGGTTACCCACATTTCCATTTTAAAAAGGAGGAAGCTAAGGCTTAGATAGCTTAAGTAACTTTACTAAACAACTACAGCTAGTAAGTGGTGGACCTGGAATATGGATACAGAGCCCCCAACAGCAAAACTGCCACACTGTGGGCCCACATGGGAATCCCTAGGACAGCTGAAACAATATCATGGTCCCTTCATGTTGCGGGTCTGAAATGAACACTGTTTTATTTTTTTATTTTTTATAAAAAAATAAAAAAAAATGCCCAGTGTAGGGTTCAAACTCACGGCCCCGAGATCAAGTGTCACATGCTCTAGAAATGGAGCCAGCCAAGTGCCCCTGAGTACTGTTTTATGTTTTTATTTTTTAAGATTTTATTTATTTATTTAATGAAAGAGGAGAAAGCATATACAAGCAGGGGGTAGGGACAGAAGGAGAGGGAGAGAGAGAATCTCAAGCAGAATGACAGCACACCCAACCCCAGGCTCAATCTCACAACCCTGAGATCATAACCCGAGCTGAAATCAAGAGTTAGACACTTAACTGACTGAGCCACCCAGGTGCCCCCTGAACACTGTTTTAAATTGTTTTCTTTTTAAGCTTTCAAACCTAAACCCCTCATTTTCTCTGTTGTATTTTTAAATTTTAAGTTTGCAAAGTGACTGCTTTATTGTTGTTTCCCATAGAAGTCAGATTTCCTGTCAATACTTTTCCATTATAAATTTGGATGCATGACGGGGTGCCTGGGTGGCTCAGTGGTTAAAGCCTCTGCTTTCGGCTCAGGTCATGATCCCAGGGTCCTGGGATCGAGCCCCACATCAGGCTCTCTGCTCTGCGGAGAGCCTCCTTCCTCCTCTCTCTCCCTGCCTGCCTCTCTTGCCTACTTGTAATCTCTGTCTGTCAAATAAATAAATAAAATCTTAAAAAAAAAAAAATTTGGATGCATGACAAAGCATATCGAAAATCAATAGCAGTAATTTGGGTATTCATCGGTTTTTCCTCTAGAATTAGTTCTTTGATTATACTTATTTTAGTTGATAAATTGTTGTGATAATATCAAAGAAAATTTTCAAGAAAATAAAGATAACCCCAAATCTCATATCCTAATACAACTACTTCCATTCTAATTCATATCCATGTGTATATGTGTATTTCAGTTGTAAATCCTTAATAAATGTAGGCTATTATTGTAATTTCAGCTGTTTTATATTTTGATTTTTTTCACTCAACCTTATTTAAGGATCATTCATGCATTTTTTTTTTTTTTGACAGACAGAGATCACAAGTAGGCAGAGAGGCAGGTAGAGAGAGAGGGAAGCAGGCTCCCTGCCGAGCAGAGAGCCCGATGCTCAGGACCCAGGACCTTGGGATCATGACCTGAGCTGAAGGCAGAGGCTTTAACCCACTGAGCCACCCAGGCGCCCCTCATGCATGTTTCTATGAAGCTTTCCTAATGGTCCCATTTAATTGCTGTCTAATGGTCTATCAAATTTCATTATATATTAAGGCCTTTAGAAATGAAGTTCAGGGATTACTGACAAGAAATGCTCTTTCTCCCTTTAATTAATTATTTAAGCAATCCACTGAAGCATGGCTTTAGCTTTTTTTATTGTATCCATTCAATGTGTTATAACAGGGGACAGAGAAATATTTTTGTAGTCAGTAGGACACTTTCTTCTTGGTTTTAGACGTTTTTGGTCAAAATCAGATTTGCAATATTGGTATCACAGGATAATGGCCATGAATTTAATTGGTGTTTGTTTCTTCTCAAGTTCTTCATGTCCTGATCCATGCCCCTGCTGACTGGAGCCCTCATTTGAAGGTTCTGCAAGCCTATTTAAGCTTCTGTGAGTCAGTTAACTCTTTAGGACTTTGCTTTGTGGAACAGGTTGTTCTTGGAAACTGCTTCTTGTTCTTTCCATGCCTGCTATTTCTGGCAGCAAGTCAAATGATGGAGACCACTATTTGTTCATTTGGTTTTGGTTTGTGTGTGAGTGTATGCATGTGTGTGCATGTGCACAAGTGTGATCTTAATTGTATCTTCCTGCAATCCCTTTTCTCTTCTTCAGCTTAAAGGTTGTCAGAAGAGGGACACTGGGATGTGATCAAAGGTAGAGTTTTTTCCAGCCTATACTGTAGAGCCCTGATTACTGCTAAGGTTTCTATTTGGCCGTGTTCCCAGACCCAGGATGGACAGAGGAGCTACCATAGGCCACTCTTCTGATGGTCCCCAGTGGTCTACAAGTCCTGCTGAGGGGTTGGACTATTCTAGTTATGCTTCTTGAGGATAAATTTTCTCCTGATGCTAGGTAAGAGTTTAGTTAGAGGAGAAGAAGATAAAACACAAGATATGCTCATGAAACGAGCTTCATCAAAATATAAAAAATATTAAGAAATTGCAAACAAATGATAAAATGATAAAATGCAGAATTCTTTTCTGGGTTGATTCATGCTGAACACTCTAGCCAGATGGAACTTCAGTAGGCTGTTGATATTTATGGACTTAACATTCAAGGTTGATTGTCCCTGGGTAAAAGGCACTCATGTGTCATTTTGCCGAGATCCAAATTTGCATCCTGTGCACTTGGATATGGACATGAAGAAGCAATCATTTAGTTGGTGTGCAGGCCTAGCTGATAGTCCATCTTCCACATCACATGTTGGCTTTGTATCTACATATTCGGTATTATGTATGCATTTTGTGGGGGAAGATGTATGATATAGTGGTTTGTGACTATTTGGGGATTCTCAAAGTTTTTAGATATATCACTCAAATCTGTCAAGGTCCATCATTCTATAATTATAGTGTTATTTCCTACCTCTGTGTCTGGTTTTTTACTCTTACAGTCTGCCTGTCCTTCCCCGTGGATAACTATTAAAATTAAGTCTAACAAATGCACTGCCTCTCTCAATGAAGTGTTTCCTGATTATTTTCCACTAGGATAATCTCTCCCTGCTTTTCTTCTTAGAATTTTATTTGTACTCTTAAAAGTTATATGACCTTGTATAATAATGATCTGTGTACTTCATTGTACTTACACCTCAGAGACCATATCATTTTCAGGGCACATCTAAGTCTTACTAGTCTGAGAAGCCTTCCCCCAGCAACTGCCCCACTTCCATAAAACCCAGGACATTGCCCTCCTCATGACAAAGGCCAATAGACTATTTGTTGTAACCTTTCTGTTGTAGCAAAGCAAACTTGTGGATGACAGTTTTTGCTAGATGTTGCTTGTAATTTTGATAGTGACTTAATAAATTAAACCAGATTGCTGTGTTCTTTCAATAACCTAACCTAGGGTAATATGTGAACTCAACAGCTGCTCTAATATTAATGTTTAATATCCTTTTCATTTTCTAATTTGACAATCCTCTACCTGGTTCTGCTCTACCTTTCTCAAATCTAATCACTGTTCATGCCTTTACAGTGCCCTCCTTTTTATTCCCTTCTCATTACATCATGTTGAAATCTCAGAAAAATAGAACACATACTCTAAAGATCCAAGTCCAAATGAAGAGTTGATTTAAATAGTCTTTCTTCTATTCAGTTTACCAATTTACCATCTGTGTCTTAGTGCAAATTTTCTAGATTATAGCACTTGGGGTCAATATTAAAGTGCTGATTCTTTTGTGTGTGTGTGAGGGGGGATAGGTAGAAGCTTAGGAATGTAACAGTGAAAAAAGCCAAGCCGTGCAGTGTGATGTGTTAACACGCTGGCACTACTCTCAACAAGCCATGATGAGAAATAGTAGGTGACTTAGGTAGATTCCTTGAGCCACAGAGGTTCTCTGTTATGGCCACAGGGAGGAATTGGAATTCCAACCTTGAAATAGTCTGTAGAAGGGGAAAATGAGAAAAATGTATCTATCTACCTCACTTTCCATCTCTCATTTCCCATTTGTCAAGCCCCACAGGAAGCTAACTCTCCTGTCCTTCTGTGTGACTTCTTTTTTTTTTTTTTTAAGATTTTTATTTATTCATTTGAAAGAGAGAAATCACAGAGGGAGAGGGAGAAGAAGACTCCCTGCTGAGTAGGAAGCCTGACACAGGACCCGATTCCAGGACCCTGAGATCATGACCTGAGCCAAAGTCAGACACTCAGCAGACTGAGCCACCCAGGTGCCCCTGCTGTGTGACTTCTGTGGTTCATTACCTGGCCCATTGACACCATCTGCAGAAGCAAGATTTCATGTTCTGTGGTATGGCATTTAGTCTTATCTGAGAGTGAGGAGAAACCAATATAGATGTGAGGGTGTGCAGGTCATACAGGTCTGGGGCTTCCTCTCTGACTTCGGGGGACTCAGCAGAGACAGCAGCCCAGCAGGTAAATGGTGCCTCTGGAAAGAAGGAAGTAGTCAAGGGGAATAATGTTATGTGCCAGACACAGCCCACTTCTTCCTTCTCCCATCTCTTAAAATGAGTCATTCTTTGTGCTTCCATTTTCAGCCTTCTTGTATTCTCACGCTCTATACTTAACTGTCTTCTGTGCACTGATAATCACCAAGTTGATATTTGCAGCCCATGTCTTTCTGCTCCAGATCCATGTAGATGATGACTTACCTGTCTCTACCTGGGTGTTCCATTCAGGACATCAAACTCAACAGTCCTAAAATGGAGTTCATCCTTTATCCTCTCCTCCAACACCCCCCCCCCCCCACACACACACACGACACACCAAACCTGCTTTTCTTCCAATAGCCCTGTCTTAGTAGATGCTACCAAACCAAGGACCTAGCAGTTCCTGGAAGGAAAGATTTCTTTCTTCCCTTCAGATTTCTTATCTAGGGAGCTGCTATTGATCTTTCATCCTAAACATCTCTCAGACCCAGACCTCTTCTCTCTTTCCACTGCTGGTATTTTTTGTTGTTGTTGTTGTTTTTCAGAATTGTAATTGCATCCTAAATGTTCCCTCTACCTTTGTCCTTGCCTCCTTCCAATCCATTTTCCAAACTAAACCTGCAGTTATAATTTTAACAGGCAAATCACCATGACCAAAAAGGGCTTAGAAAGTTCAATGCTAAAAGAAAAATTCAATGGTAAAAGTATCTATTTACATAATTTATGGTATCAGTGTAGAATATATGTATTGATCAGTGGTGTCAAGGAGAAAAAGCATATGATCATCTTAACAGAATGTTAAAAAAATTTATAAAAGTCAACATACAGGGGCGCCTGGGTGGCTCAGTGGGTTGAAGCCTCTGCCTTCAGCTCAGGTCATGATCCCAGAGTCCTGGGATCGAGCCCCACATCAGGCTCTCTGCTCCACAGGGAGCCTGCTTCCTCCTCTCTCTGTCTACCTCTCTGCCTACTTGTGATCTTTGTCTGTCGAATAAATAAATAAAATATTTTTAAAAAATCAACATACATTTTTGATTAAAGAAAATCTTAACATGTTAATATGTTAAGGAATATTGCTCTCAAACCAACTGCTAATATTATACTTGCCAGTAAAACATTAGAAGCATTTCCACTAAAGTTAATAATTTGACTATCATTAGCATTAATTTGAGTTTGTTCTGGAAATGCCAATCAATGCAATAATGAGAAAAAGAGATGAGGGAGGTATAAATATTTGATAGGAACAGACAAAATTATTATCTGAAGAATGTATGGTTGCTTGAAAAACTGTTAGAACTAACAAGAGCAGGGGCGCCTGGGTGGCTTAGTGGGTTAAAGCCTCTGCCTTCGGCTCGGGTCATGATCTCAGGGTCCTGAGATTGAGCCCCACATCGGGCTCTCTGCTCAGCGGGGAGCCTGCTTCTGCCTTCCCTCTCTGCCTGCCTCTCTGCCTACTTGTGATCTCTGTCAAATAAATAAATAAAAAATCTTAAAAAAAAAAAGAACTAACAAGAGCATTCAGAAAGTTTGGCAATTATGACAAAAATATTTAAAAATTAATATATATCAGCAATAATTAGCTAAGAAAGAAAATAGAAATGAAGAACCTATATAGAACAGTAATAAAATCAAAGTGCCTAGTAATAAATATAATGGTAAATATGCATATCTATAAACCTTACCACAGAAAAGATATTAATTTTCCTCAGGCCAAGCCTATAAATTTAACAAAACCCCAATAAAAATACCTGGAATTTTTAAATTTAATTTTATTTATTTATTTGACAGAGAGAGAGATCACAAGTAGGCAGAGAGGCAGGCAGAGAGAGAGAGGAGGAAGGAGGCTCCCTGCTGAGCAGAGAGCCCGATGCGGGGCTCAATCACAGGACCCTGAGATCATGACCTGAGCCAAAGGCAGAGGCTTAACCCACTGAGCCACCCAGGCGCCCCTGGAATTTTTTTTTTTTTCTAAAGAATGTGACCAAGTTTAGTTTGCAAAACTTTTGCACCATTTTTCAGTGACTCAAAATGCTTTGCCTTTTCCTTAAAAAAGGATTAACATAGGGACGCCTGGGTGGCTCAGTTGGTTAAGCGGCTGCCTTCGGCTCAGGTCATGATCCCAGCGTCCTGGGATCGAGTCCCACATCGGGCTTCTTGCTCAGCGGGGAGCCTGCTTCTCCCTCTGCCTCTGCCTGCCACTCTGCCTGTGCTCGCTCTCTCTCTCCCTCTCTCTGACAAATAAATAAATTAAAAAAAAAAAAAAAAGGATTAACATACACCCCTGCTCTGCATCCTTTCTCCCTCATAAACTCCTGCCTGTGTTTGCATGACTCCCCGACTCCTAGAATCATGCTGTTGAGATGGACATACTGGCTGTAGATCCAAGGGGTAACTCTCAAGTCATGATGCAAACTTCAGGGTGTCTTGTGTAAGATGCAAAGTAAATGTTTTGAACAAAAACAAAAGAAGAGAGGGTGTCTGGGTGGCTCAGTGGGTTGGGCCCCTGCCTTCGGCTCAGGTCATGGTCTCGGGGTCCTGGGATCGAGCTCCGTGTTGGGCTCTCTGCTCGGCAGGGAGGCTGCTTTCCGCCCCCCCACCCCCCTCTTGTCTCTCTGCCTACTTGTGATCTCTGTCTGTCAAAGAAATAAATAAAATCTTTAAAAAAAAACAAACCAAAACCAAAAGAAAACAAGAAAAAGGTAAGAAAGTCAAGCACATTTTTAGGAAGAGTATTACCCCAAAAGCCTTTTCCTACCAGATATTAAGACAAACCAGCAAGATAGAATAATTAAAACATTACTAGGTAAAAAGTACAGTTCAGAAATATGTCTTAAGGACATAGAAAAATTGAATACATAAGAAAGCCTGTGCTTCCTATCAGTGGGAAGTGTTAAGTGTATCACCATGAAAAACAAACCCAAACTCACATAGTGCACAAAGATAAATTCCAGAAGGATTAAGAATTGTAAAGAAGAAGAAAATACAGCTGAATATCAATAAAACTTTGGAGTAAGAAATGACTTTCTAAACATGAAACTGAGAACAGAGCTCATAAATGATAATGTGTTTGTATAAAAAGGTGAATCTTTTATACTGCAAAATTCATCATAAACTAAGTTAAAAGGCAAATGATATTGTGGGAAATATCCTTAAGCAAAGGCTCATATTCTTAACATTCAAAGACCATCCAAATCAATAAGTGAAAAATGAAACTATACAGTTGACCAGAAAAGGTATTTTACACACACACACACACACACACACACACACACAAACTTATATGGCTAATAAACATAAAAAAGCTTGACTCTGCTATGAGTCAAAGAAATGTGAATTAAAACCACAAAGAAAAAATAAGAATAAATATATGCGCTATTTACAAGGGTTAATAGATTCAGGCACTTTCAAACCTTACTGGGTATATCAACTCTCAGAGTTCTTCTAGAGGGTATATATAAAAGCCACTAGATATGACTTACTCTTTAGTCTACCAATGCTACTACTGGGAATGTACAGCAAAGAAGTAATTGAGGACATATATCTATATGTATAATAAGGATATATATTCCCTTAATAATCTTTACTATATAACATGGAACTGTCTATAATAATAAAGCATTGGAAACAACCTAAGTGTCCAAAAATAGGGGATGTGTGCAGCCAATTCAAAAATGTAGAAGGAGGCCTGGGTGGCTCAGTCAGTTAAGTGTTGGACTCTTGATTTCAGCTCAGGTTGTGATCTCAGGTCATGTTCTCAGGGTCGTGTGACTGACTCCTGATTCTGACTGCAGAGTCTTCTTCTCTCCCTCTCTCTCTCCCTCTACCCCTCCCCCTGCTTGTGCGCACACACTCACACAAATAAATAGATAAATGTTAAAAAAAAAAGATGTAGAAGAATGGAAACAAAAAATATTTAAGGAAAGATGTTGAAAATAAGAAAGAATAATGGAAATGCAGACAGTAGGGGGAAAGTTATGAGTTGGACAACCTGCCACTAGAGTTCTGATAGGCAGGGACAATTTTGATTTAGCAGAATAGCTTAGAATCGCTTTGCAGTTTGGAGCAATGCAAAAGGAGCCTTGGATTGCCTTGTGTAAAAGGGAATAGGAATTGGAAATGAGTTAGAGGAGATTGAATGTGAAAAGTGAAAAAGATAGGGAGGGAGGGAAGCCTGCAACTAATGCTGTTGTAGCTCCAGGTGAAGAGACGGCCAATGAGGAGAATGACTAATGGACTCAGAACGCTCTGAAACTCAGTTTCAAGTTGTTCTCTGAGTTGTGCTTCAATGTAAGCCATCCTCTGTTGCCACCAAATCTTCTTCTAAGTATTTGTTAACATACCACCTTGTTTAAGCCATATTTTGGGGGAGAGAGGGAGTTGGGGAAGTGTAGAAGAGACAATGTGCCCAGGAGGTGAAATGAAGGGTAGGAATCAAGGCAGAAAATTAGAGCTAGAGGTGGCTAAAGGGGGGACACCCTTGCCTCCATCGCCAAAACCCCCCAGAACCCTCAGGGACGTTGGTAGGGACTTGGGTTTCATGCCATTCATAAGACAGGGGTTTGAGCAGAATTCTTTTATATCTCAAGAGTTGGGGATACTCCAGAAGGTTGGAGGACCCTGTAAAGGACGGGGAGGATAGGAGTGTGGAAACGCAGAAAGAAAAAACTGCTTAGAAGGCAGCATACAAAAGTTAACTATGCTAAGATTATGAGCAATATTTATTTTCCTCTTTTGCTCATCTACATTCTGATTCTTCTGTAATGAAACTATATTACTTGTGTAATTTTTAGAAATAAAAATGTACTTAGGGTATAGGTAAATCCACAGAAGTAGAAAGCTGACTGGTGGTTGCCAGGACTGAGGAGAGGGGGAAATCAGGAGTGTCCACTTAATGGGTATGGGGTTCTTTTTGGGGCAATGAAAATGTTTTAGAGCTAGACAAAAGTAATGGTTGTATAACGTGAATGTGCCAAATGCCACCGCATTGTTCACTTTAAAATGATTAATATTATGTGAATTTGACTTCAGTAATTTTTTCTTTTTTTTTTTTTTTTTAAGATTTTATTTATTTGAGAGACAGAATGAGAGAGGGAGAGAGAGAGCATGAGAGGGGGGAGGGTCGGAAGAAGAAGCAAACTCCGTGCTAAGGAGGGAGCCCCATGCAGGACTCAATCTTGGGACTCCAGGATCATAACCTAAGCTGAAGGCAGTCACTTAACCAACTGAGCCACTCAGGCGCCCCCCAGAAAAATATTTTGGGGAAAAAATATACAATATAAATTAGATCCTGTTACTCTTCTGCTTAAAATCCTTCAGGGACATCCTAACTCTTTTCATAGGGCAGACGAGGCACTTCATGCCCTGCCCTTGCCCCACCACAGCCTCCCCTCCCTATAAACCTCACTCTCCAGCCATACAAAACCTTGTGCAGCACTCTGAAAGGGCCTATTCTTTCCTGCTTCCATGCCTTTGTGTGGGTTTTCTTTCCCTGGAATGTCCTTCCCCTAGTACTTTCCACTCATCCTCTAAAACTCAACATCTCCTTTAAGAAGCTTTCCCTGATTCCATAGTTGGGGGTGCCTCTTCCCTGTACCCCAAGAACCTTTGGGACATTTCTCTATTTTATTGGTGTAGGAGATTGTGAACCCTTGGAGGAGAGGGCCTGATCCTTTCCTCTCTTTAGCCTCAGAACCTGGCACAGGACAGAAACTACAATAAATGTGAAATGAGTAAGAATGGACTTGGGATCACCGACAGAAACCACCTTTGTCCTGGGCATGAAATTGAAAATGACTCAGAGGTGGTTAGCTGGCTTAATGTGATATTTGTCACAGAGGAATGGGAGATCTTTTTCTTTTTACTTTTTATGAGTTATCTAGGAATTGAAGCATAGATAAAAATCCCAAATAACAGGTTAATAAAAATGTCAATCTAAGTAGCAAAATGGTCCCACATGAGGCTTAGTAGTTTTCAGAAGTCTCAGGAAAACAAAAAGCAGTTACTCATAAAATCTCAAATAAAACACAGTAAAAACTCAATTACTTTTGTAGAAACAAAAACAAAAGAAATCCATGATGGGTAGTAGATAAAAGAAGACTTTTTAAAAATATCTTGCCCCAAAACTAAGACATAGGATTGCTATATTAGGATTTTTGTTAAAAAAAATACCTAAGTCTTGGGACACCTGGGTGGCTCAGTTGGTTGACCGCTGCCTTCGGCTCAGGTCATGATCCCAGCATCCTGGGATCGAGTCCCACATCGGGCTCCTTGCTCAGCAGGGAGCCTGCTTCTCCCTCTGCCTCTGCCTGCCACTCTGTCTGCCTGTGCTCTCTCTCTCTCTCTCTCCCTCTCTCTCTGACAAATAAATAAATTTAAAAAAAATTTAAAAAAAATACCTAAGTCTTAGGGGCATCTGGGTGGCACAGTTGGTTAAGCATCTGACTCTTGGTTTCCACTCAGGTCACGATCTTAGGGTCATGAGATCAAACTCCATTTTGGCTCCGCACTGAGCATGGAGTTGGCTTGAGATTCTTTCTTCCTCCTCCTCTCCCTCTACCCCTCCCACTCATGCTCTCTCTCTCTAAAATAAATAAACCCTATTTATTTATTTTATTTTATTTAAAATAAATTTTAGAAAAAAATCCCTAAGTCTTACCAAATTTTTTTTTAAAGATTTTATCCACTTATTTGACAGACAGAGATTACAAGTAGGCAAGAGAGGCAGGCAGGGAGAGAGAGGAGGAAGCAGGCTCTCTGCTCCTCAGAGAGCCTGATGTGGGGCTCCATCTCAGGACCCTGGGATCATGACCTGAGCTGAAAGCAGAGGCCCTAACCCACTGAGCCACCCAGGTGCCCCAAGTCTTACAGAATTTTAAGTGACCATAAGCCCCCAATGAAATAATGGATCTAGGCAAAAACCACTGATGGATGCTAACACTATTAGGTGGAAGGTCAATGAGGAATTTAGTAATGTATGTATGAGGCTGGCACCCTGGAACTCAGTGTTTAACCTTAACATTATGAAAAATGGGCCAGCCAGACACTAATTGCCTCCTGATAAAGTGCAGTAGGAAGTACACATCACCACTTAAGAAAAATTCTTGCCAAAAAAAAAAAAGGAAAGAAAAAGAAAAATTCTTGCCAAAAGAATTGAACCTGAATTTAATATCTCTAATCACCAGTTTGTGAGAAATATAAAGGATAGAGAAGCATGTTAAATGACACCATAAAAATGTAAGAAATCAAATCAAGAAGATAGGAAATTCTACAAGACAAATTATTCCATTTCTGCAATATACCAGTCATATGAAAAAAAAGGAAGGGAGAAATTATAGATTCAAGGAGACAAAGATTTAAGAGACATGAATTTGCATAACCACAAAAAGATACATCTGAGACAATCTGGGAAAATTTACACGGATTAGGTTTTAATAATATTAAGGAATGATTGTTACCTTTTTTTTTTTTTTTGAAGATTTCATTTATTTATTTGACAGATCACAAGTAGGCAGAGAGGCAGGCAGAGAGAAGAGGAAGCAGGCTCCCTGCCAAGTGGAGAGTCCGATGCGGGACTCGATCCCAGGACCCCGAGATCAGGACCTGAGCCAAAGCAGAGGCTTAACCCACTGAGCCACCCAGGCACCCAATTGTTACCTTTTTGTGTGAAAATGATATCATATCATTGTGTTTTTTTTAAGTTCTTATTTTTAGAGATTGAAGTATTTATGGGGAGATGGTACGATGTCTTGAATTGGCATTAAAAGGCTTCCTAAAAAGTAAAAAGTATATGTTGGGAATAGATGAAACAATGACACACAATATTAGTAATTTGTGTCTCTGGATGATAATGAGCACATGGATTCTTTATACTATTCCTTCACCTTTCATGTATTAAAGAAAAAACTTAACATTCAGCAGCCATGTGGCAGTAGCCATGTGGCAGTTGTTAATAAGCTCATCTTCTGAACCAGGACGATATCACACAAAATGGCATTGTTGGACCAATGGGAATATTTTGGGTCTTGAAGTCAGAAAGCCCTAGGTTTGAATCCCAGCTCTGCTACTTGGTAGCCCTGTTACCTGGGGGGAGGTACTCACTTCTCAGAATCTGTTTTCTGTAAACAGGCATAATATTACCTACTTTGCAAAGTTGGAGGAATAAGTAAGATGATATATAAAGTGTCCAGCACTTGCCCAGCTCAGAATAAGCACTTTATAAGAATAATACCAAAACTGATGAAGTAAAAAATGAACTCCCCAATTTCACTCTCCAGAGGAAGGAACCACCATTAACAGTTTGTTGTTGGTTATCTTTCCATGCTTTTCCTTTTTATCTGTAAATATGTAAAAGAACATGCATCCATATACATATGGTGTGGATTATTTAAACAAAAGTGGAATCACATATTACATATTGTTCCACAATGAACTTTTCCACATCTCAATATACAGTGTGTCTCTTTTTGTCAGTTTATATGGCTCTGTATATACCTGGAATTCAATAAGTAATGCCATTCATTTGCTTTTGCTCCCAAGCGTGAGCATTCCTGTGAGTTAGACTCCTATAGCAGAACCATTAGGTCAAGGGTACCAATAGTGTATCCATCTTGATCATACACAAAATGGTCCTACTGTCCCTCCACAAGTTATTGACTTATTTTCACATTAGGACCTATTATCTATATATTTCTAAGTTATATGCTGAGAGATACTGTCCTTTCTGGTTCCACTTATTTCTCAACAGGCACAGAAAATGTTTCAGAGAATACATGTGTTTGATTAGCAAAAACCAGCCTCATGGAAAATAGTCGGGCTCCATTCTACTATTTGTTTCTGTGAGAGGATAATGCGCTGCATGCTGTTTTCAAGGCTGAATGTAGCGGTGGATTGGATAAAATAAATGGGAGTCCTAGTTTTCTTTGTGAAAAGCCAGTGAAGATTATGTGAGGCAGGAACCTGAAAGAAAGGAGGGAATAAAAGCTCCTCTCAAAAGAGGTCCCAGTGAATGGCAGCCATGAAAAGGTGGATGGGTAAAGAAAGAGGAAGGAAATCCTGATCAATTCCCCAGGAAGTTCAAGTTCTCACTTTTCCCTTCTGTTGTTCTAGTGACTTAGAGAGGACAAGTCTAGAGAAAGATGGTTTTAAGAAGAAAAGAAATCCAAATGGAATCCAACTCAGCCTTACTTATGTAAGAGCACCTGTCATGTGTACAATAGTCCCAGGCAGAACTCCTAAGAAAGATCACTTTGTCAACCACCCTGCAGCTCTGGGGAGGTCAACAATTGTTCTTTGTCTGAGCAGCTCTCCCCTCACCCCACTATGGAATTGCTGGTCCAAACCGCTGTAGTAAGCTTTGGGCAAGAAGAAATTATTCCATTGTCTTTTAGAAATTAGATCAATAAGGGTGATGTCATTCATGATTTCCTAGGGTTCTGGCTGTTCCTGGTGTAGGAAATCATGTGCTGCCCCATTGCTGCATATGTTTCTCTAGACCCACAGGCAACACTGGCAAACCTGTGTTAGATGGGAATCTACTTCAGTTCCAAAAATCGTAACTTTTTTTTTTTTTTAGGTGAAGTCAAATCAACATTTAGTATAGTGATTTCTAAAACAGTGCACGTAAAAACAAATAAATAAATGTCCTGGTCTCTCTTGGGCTTAGAGAGAGCTTTAAGATCCATGTTATTAATTTTAAAAAATATGGCTTTGTATTTAGCCTCCAAAGTACTTTTTGTATTTAATTTCTTTTTTAGCCCTGGGTCAGAGTCTGCTGCCCATCACGGCAGATAGCCACTTTGTACATGAGGTTTTTTTTTTTTTTAATTTGAATTTCAATTTTTATTTTTTTATAAACATATTTTTATCCCCAGGGGTACATATCTGTGAATCGCCAGGTTTACACACTTCACAGCACTAACCATAGCACATACCCTCCCCAATGTCCATTACCCCACCCCCCTTTCCCGACCCCCTCCCCCCAGCAACCCTCAGTTTGTTTTGTGAGATTAAGAGTCACTTATGGTTTGTCTCCCTC
>PISX010026218.1:0-24792 GCA_004024625.1 Mellivora capensis | reverse complement strand
TACTATGCAGCCATCAAAAGAAATGAAATCTTGCCATTTGCGATGATGTGGATGGAACTAGGGGGTATTATGCTTAGCGAAATAAGTCAATCGGAGAGAGACAACTATCATATGATCTCCCTGATATGAGGAAGTGGAGATGCAACATGGGGGGTTTGGGGGATGGGAAAAGAATAAATGAAACAAGATGGGATCTGGAGGGAGACAAACCATAAGAGACTCTTAATCTCACAAAACAAACTGAGGGTTGCTGGGGGGAGGGGGGTAGGCAGAGGGTGGTGGGGTTATGGACATTGGGGAAGGTATGTGCTATGGTGAGTGCTGTGAAGTGTGTAAACCTGGCGATTCACAGACCTATACCCCTGGGGCTAATAATACATTATATGTTAATAAATAATAATAATTATTATTATTATTAAAGTAAAATAAAATTTAAAAAAAGAAAGTGAAAAGACAATCTACAGAATGGAAGAAAATATTTGCAAACCATGTATCTAATAAGGGATCATATCCAGAATATATGAAGAACACCTACAAGTCAACAAAAATATATTAACAACTTTATTTAAAAATGGGCAAAGGAATGGACATTTCTCCAAAGAACATAAACAAATGGCCAACAGACAAATGTAATGATTACTCAACATCATTAGCCTCTAGGGAAATGCAAATCAAAACCATAGTGAAATACCACTTCATCGTATCTGTTATTATGGCTAGAATTCTTTAAAAATGAAAAATAAGAGGATATGCAGAAATTGGAACCCATGTATACTGCTGGTAGAAATGTAAATGTTGCAGCTACAGTGGCAAACAGTTCAAAAAGCTAAGCACCAGATGACCTGCCAATTCTGCTCCTAGGAATATACCCAAAAGAACCGAAAACAAGGACTTAAACAGATACTATGGCAATGTTCACTACAGCATTATTCACAATAGACAAAGAGGGGAAACAATCCAAGTGTTCATCAACAGGTGAATAAAATGTGGCACAGTCATACAATGGAATATTATTCAGCCATAAAAAGAATGAAGTTCTCATACATACTACAACATAGATGACTCCTGAAAACATTATGCCAAATGAAATAAGCTAGACACAAAAGGACAAGTATTGTATGATTCCACTTATATAAAATATCTAGAATAGGCAAATGTATAAAGAATAAGGGTTTTTCAGGGGCTGGAGGAAAATGGGGAAAGAATGGGGAGTTACAGGGCGCCTGGGTGGCTCAGCTGTTAAGCATATGCCTTCCACTCAGGTCATGATCCCAGAACCCTGGGATCGAGCCCTGTGTCAAGCTCCCTGCTCAGCTCCCTCTCACTATCCTCTCTGTCAAATAAACAAAATCTTTTAAAAAAATGTTTTAAAAATTTTTTAAAAAGGGGGGGGAGTTATTGCTCAATAGGTAGAGTTTGTTTGGGGTGATGAAAAACATTGTAAATAGCAGTGATAGCTGCACAACATTGTAAATGTAATTGTTACTGAATTGTTCATCTAAAATGGCTAAATCTAAATTTTACATTATATATACTTTACCATCATAATTTTAAAAAAAAAGATTCCACCTCAGTAATATCTCAACTATGTCACTTATCTTCCTATCTCCACCACCACTGTTCAAACCCTCATTATCTCCTGTCTTTTTTTTTTAGAACCTTCCATTGTTTACCCAATAACTTACAAAACAATGTATAAATTTCCTAAAATGGCCAATTTACTTTTAAGTGCATATTCAATCTTTACCATTTATTGAACATCTCCATGCTTTTCCATATACTTTCTCCTACATAAGGAATACACTTCCCCACTTAACTTTTATGACCTATCGCAAATCATCTTCTCTGCATGAAACACCAAATCCCCAAATAAAATTATTCATTCCTTCCTCTGTGCCATAATACTTTCCACTTACCATTTTAATACTTACTAGAATGTGTTATATTAATTATAGGAGGCAGTATAAGAGTAATAGTTAAGAAGAAAAACTCTAGCATTAAGACAGGCTTGGATCCAACACCCAATCTTCCAATTAAAGGCTATGTGGCTTTAGGTAAATTGGTTACCTTCTCTGGGACTTAAGTTTTCTCATTAATAAAATTGGGTAATACCTGAGTCTAGCTCAAAGTGTTATTTTGAGTGCTTTCAGCACACGCACCTTGGGGCTAGCAAATATTCAAACAGACAACAGTAGAGCAGAGATGAGGAGAATCATAATTATCTGTCTCAAGCTGGAGGTGGGGTATAGGGTCTTACCCACCAAGAGGAAGGACCATGTTAAAGTCATCCCCACAGGACGAAAAAAAGAGAGGTGCATACACTAAAATGTTTCATTACCTTTGAGTGATGGGATTACAACCAATGTTTGTTCTGTTTGTGTGTGTGTGTGTGTGTGCTTTTTTGTACTGTGTATACACAACTTATTAGGAAAAATGTTATATGCACTGAAAAGTCTGATCCATCACCTAGAAGCAGCACCTGGCACAAAATTCATGCTCTATAAACATCTACTAAATGAAGGAATTTCTACAGTGTGTTTGATTTTGCAAGCATTTTTTTTATTATTATTTATTTATTTGACAGAGATCACAAGTAGGCTGAGAAGCAGGCAGAGAGAGAGGGAGAAGCAGGCTCCCTGCCGAGCAGAGCGCCTGATGGGGGGCTCGATCCCAGGACTCTGGGATCATGACCTGAGCTGAAGGCAGAGGCTTCAGCCTGAGCCACTGAGCCACCACTGACCCACTGAGCCACCCAGGCGCCCCTGCAAGCATGTTTAGATAACATTTCTTGCTTTGCTTCTCATAATCACTTCTTATAGGCCATATAATTATTATTATTCGTAGAAAATGATACTGAATTCAGAAATAACAAAATAGGGACTAGGCTGGAACTTAAAACCAAAACTTATGACTCCCAAATTCAGAGTTTTCTTACCACACTACTAAGCACTAAAAGTGGACTCCTACTCACATTCCCTACTCAAGGAGCTGAATCACTGAGAGGGGGACAGCTAAATCAATGTTTGAGAGGGGAACAAGCAAAGAATAAAGAAATGTAACTTTTTTTTTTTAAGTTGCATAAATTCTTTCAAACCATGGGGGAAAAAACCCGAGTATAGTGTATCTGTTTAATCCTCATTTTAATTCTGTTAAACGAATAACCCATTGTCTCTAATTTATAGATGAGTAAACCAAAAACACATAAGTTAAATAACCTGCCTAAGATCACACTGTTAGTAAATCAGCACATCTAGACAGGTTTCAAAACCAGGCAGTTTTGAAAAAGTAAAATAAGGGGTAAGGTCAAAGAAGTTTAAAAAAAATAAAGTCAAGGAGTTAAAAAAACAAAAACTTGGAAAAAGTAATGATATCATTTGAAATTCTAATAATTACAAGCAGTTTTCTCTTGTCCAATACCATTGTAAACTGACATTACTAACATTGTTTTAACAAATATATTTGGCTTTCAACTACAAGAACTTTAGAGAACTGTTCTACAATAAGTTGCTTAACTATAAAAAACAAAAGGGCTAAAGCATTAGTGATTTTTGTTTTTAGGAAAGAGCACATATAAAAATTCACCATCTCCCAAAATGACAACTCCAGCAAAAGACACTACCAAGGGAGTTCTCTTTGCTAGCTACAATTTACAATCACGTAGGTATCTTTTAAAAAATCAATACATGGGGGCGCCTGGGTGGCTCTGTGGGTTAAGCCTCTGCCTTCAGCTCAGGTCATGATCCCAGGGTCCTGGATAGAGCCCCACATCAGGCTCTCTGCTCAGCAGGGAGTCTGCTTCTCCCTCTCTATCTGCCTACCTGTGATTTCTCTGTCAGATAAATAAATAAACAAATCTTAAAAAAAACAAAAAACAAAAAACAATACACGGCACCCACTCCAGACCAAATAAATCAGAATATCTGGGGGGGTGGGTAAAAGCATTTCTAAAAGCTCCCCAAGTGATTCTAATGTGGAGCCAGGGTTGAGAACCACAGTTTTAAAGAAATCTAAACCCTCTATTATTACTTCATCCAGAGCTTTTGTCCATAATGGTCTGAAAAAGTATTCATTCAGTCTACATATTCAGCCAATTTGCAAACAACCAGGAGAGTAAGATAAATAGGGCCCCTCAACTACTAAAAGGGGTATTAATTTTAAGTGCACTTGGCCAGGTATATTAGACAAAAATCTAGGCAAAATGATTCCATTAGTGTTCTGGATAATAGAGTAATTTCAATTAACATATCAAATATGCCAATGACCAAGCTACTTCTATTTCTCAAACCCTAGATTTTTACCAACTGCGAAATGGTGCCACGCTTTCTAACAGACTCAAGAGCCCAATAATTCTAGAAGAGCAACAATGAAATAACTAAACCTTGAAACTGAAAGACCCCACGAGGGGCACATGCCTGGGTGGCTGAGTCGTTAAGCGTCTGCCTTGGGCTCAGGTCATGATTCCAGGGCCCTGAGGTTGAGCACACCATAGAGCCCTACATAGAGCCCCACATCAAGCCCCGCATTGGGCTTCCTGCTCAGTGAGAAGCCTGCTTCTCTCTCTCATTCCCCTTGCTTGTGTTCCCTCTCTTGCTGTGTCTTTGTCAAATAAATAAATAAAATCTAAGGAAAAAAAAAACAAACACCCACATGTATCATCATTTTAAAAAACTAAACAAAGATTACTTACACTGAACTTTAAAAATGTATACTTACTGGCAAAAAACCCTTTTCGTGCTTTCCTACAGAGAATATCTCTGAAAAGTCAAGATTGCCATAAGAACTCTGAAATTCAAACTCCTATGCCTACATTTTTGTATTTGGTTACAGTTTCACAGGAAAATGAAATAAAATAAGCTTCAAATCAAATATTAAAATATCCCATTGTGTTAATAAAAAACACTACTATAGGTCCACATCCTTTATTCAATACCCTTGAGGAAATATTTCAGAATTTTTAAGATTTCAGAGAGACATTACAGTATCTCCACTTTTACAAGCCCTTGAGGGTCTAAAACAGCACCAATAATCAAACAAATTAATATTCCAAATTAACATGCCATATTAATAACTATTTTCTAAGTGAGAAGAATCAAGATTTTAAGTAGCCTCCTGTTGATACAAGTCACTATACGATTTTGCTGCAAACACCTGAAAAAAAAACTTCCTTTTTCAGAGCTTGGGTGAACCTATTAATTTTAAGATTTCTCTGATATTCAAGACATTACAAACTGAACTTCAGAAAGAAGTCATTATGACAAAAAATATCCTTCTAATAGCACTGTAATCCTAATAAAACTCATTTATGGTAGATACACAAAAACAGTTCAAGTGGTGTCCACCAATTTTCATGATGATTAGAATAGCATTTAAGTGTCCACCTTAATTTTCACAGTGCAATTGTGAGCAAGACCAAACAAATACATCAACATGTACACATTTACTAAGGCAAGCCTGAAGCCAGATGTAAAGCAGGGGCAAATCAACACCTTTCTATCTAGCAATAAGGAGACAACACAAGACCTTAAAGCCAAGCAGATCAGGCACCCCCACGAAGGAGAAAGTTAAGAAAATGCTCTCTAAACTCGGGTTTCTTCACATAAGGATAGAGATAATAATAGTACCTACTTCAGTGTGTTTTAAGAGGATTAAATAAAGTGATATTTGAAGGCCATAACTTATAGTCACTATTAATTCCCTACAACTTTTCCAAAGACGGACTGTATGCTGAAGGAGCTCAAGTATAACTTGCCGATAAGTTATCAGGCAAATTTTATAATACAAAGCCCACCACAAAAATAGGACTTTCAGGGACTCCTGGGTGGCTCAATTGGTTAAGTGGCTGCCTTCGGCTCGGGTCATGATCCCAGCATCCTGGGATCGAGTCCCACATCGGGTTCCTTGCTCGGCAGGGAGCCTGCTTCTCCCTCTGTCTCTGCCTGCCACTCTGCCTGTGCTCGCTCTCTCGCGCTCTCTCTCTCTGATAAATAATAAATAAATAAATAAAATCTTAAAAAAAAAAAAAATAGGACTTTCAAAATTCAAAAACCCAGTGTAGGTTAAAATGACTAATTTCTGATATGGCTTCTTGAAACACATTCAAACAAAACCTACCTGCTCTCCCAATAATACCCTTTTGTCTTCCACACAACCAAATGCACACACAAAGGGTTAAGTGCAAATAAACTACTATACTGAAAAGTGCATTTTTAACTCAAAATAAAATTATTAGAATGGCCTAGGTTTTGCAGATAAGGGAAACCATTACAATATTAAGACTTAATCATCTATCTACGACCACTGTCCAAAGAAACCAGACAATTTAAATACACATAGGAAAAGAAGGCACAAGAGTCCAAAATCCAATTTTCATAAACTATCCACTGAATAAGAAAACTGGCAACTTTGGGCAGATTTCTGCACCTGCTGGATATTTCACCTACAATCGAATGTACTTAAAATAAGGAATCCTTTGTTATTTATCCTAAATTCAACTTGATTCCATTATGTAACTCAAGAATTTTACAGAATTTTTGAGCCAGTCTTAAAGCATAACAAGTTCTGAGCTGATTCAATGCCTCCCTGTTAACAATCTCCCCAGAGTATATAAGCTGGACAACCTAGACTTCCACCACCACACCCAACTTCAAAGATGATGTTTAATCAAGTTAGCATACCTCCTGTGAAACAGAAAGCTTCCCCTAAATGTTGATACTCAAAACCTCCTAGTTACTGTTAAATAAGCTGTTAGGGCCTGGCAGTTCCCTTAGCTTTAAGATTATCACTTGTCATATATCCTAGTACAGCGCAACATAAAATGCCTCGAATAGAATCTATGTTATTTGGTGCTCTAATCCCATGTGTTTAATGTGAAAAGATTTAGAAAAGCGAATGGACCAGCTACCTCACCACCACCTACTCGACTTAATCCTTCATACTTGCACTTTTTCCGCCATAAACAGGAAACTCCAAAGAAAAGGAAATAGAGAACAGCTTATTTTTGCTAAGGGGAATAACGGCACTGCTTCCAACCCCACAGTGTTCGTGAACAAATGAAAAAGCAACAGGGGACAGGGACGGGGGAGGGGCGGCTGGTGAGCTCAGCTGGGAGTCCGAAGCATGCCACCCGGCTCAGACGGTGCCCAAAACATCTGTAACGACAGCTGCAACAGGGAAACGGGTTGTGAGGGAAGAGGACCGTGGCTGAGGGGCTCACAGTTGTGCCTGCACGTTCGGCTTCCTCCTTTGCCAACTCTTCTCTCACCTCCCAATCCCCATCTTCCCCATCCCATCCTGCTCCCTCCATATAGAAAAATAACCAATAAAATCAGAGGCAGAGAAGACAAAGAGGCAGGAGGAGGCTGCAAGGAGCGTCCAGAACAATGGGTGAGAGGGAGCGAAGCGAAACTCCTGAAAAAGACAATGAAACGGGGATGGAGAGGGGCCCCGAGAGGAACCGAGGGAAACACACCGCCGAGCCCGGGCCCCGCCAGCAGCGGACGCCTCGGACGCGAGGCTCGGCAGGGCTGGCTGGATCACCCCGACGCAGGGGGGCTGGGCTGGGCGGGGGCGGCGCGGCCCAGAGCGGCTGGCGGGGCCTGCCCTGGTCCGCGGGCAGCTGCCGGCAGGACTCACCGGCATTCTGGTCTCGGGGCCAGAGGTAGTATGTGGCCGGGATCACGATGAGCCCCACGAAGGAGGTGAGGAAGTAGAAGAAGGTGTTCCCGCTGTCATCGTACTGGAATTGCTGTCCCGCCATGGCACCCCCCCCTCCTCCTCTCTCCTCTCACCACCGCCGCCACGACCCCGCTCTGCGCTCCAGCACCTAGCACCCCGGCCCTGTGTGGCGTAGCTCGGACGCTGCCGCCGCCTCTCCTCCCCGCCCCCACGCTACTCTCACGGACACGCCGCCGCCACCGCCGCTGCCGTCGCCAGCTCTCGCGAGAAGAGACAGTTCCCGCCCCGCTCGGTTTTTCCCTCCCTCTGCCTCTCCCCTACACTCTCGCTAAGGCAGACGTGGCGCGCGCAGCCGTGGAACTCGGCGAGGTCCCGCCCTTGGCCCCGCCCCCAAGCTATAGCCCCTCCCCCTTGCGCTCCTGTAGATCCTCCCCCTACAGCCCCGCCCCTAGCCAGAGCTTTCACGCGTTCTCCCCGCCTTTTCTCCTCCCCCTCCTTTCCCAGAGTCCCAACAGGGATTTCGGGGCTTCATTTTAGGGGGTCCCAGCAAAGACCCGCGGAACAGTGGGTGCGCGTGGTTCACCTGGATGCTCTTGGAGCCGCAGCTTTTCCTAGCAGAGCTGAGGCTGCGTTGTCTCTCCCTTCTCTCTTCCTTATCTCACCCTCTCCGCCCTCTCGCTTATAAATTCCCGGGTTGATAGTAACATTTCTTTAGGTTCCAGATCCGTTCCTCCAGTCCCCAGATTTTGAAAACAAGGGTCATTCAGAATTGAGCGGCACAGGGAGTTGGGGGGGGGGGGTTGTGGTTTGCCTGCAAAGTAGTGTTTGCATCCAAAAGACTGTGATCTACGCTGCGCCCATTTTGCAGATGCAGATTCCCCAATCGGATAGAGATGGTGATCTACCTCGTCGCAGATCACCAGCGTTTTCTCCGACCCAGGCCGTAGGCTAAGACCTTTATTGCTTTATTATCATTTAATCGTCAGTAAACCCCTTGGAATAAGTCAAAGCATGCTCTCTCTCCAGATAAGGAAATTGAGGCTCAGAGAGGTTGGTCATGCACAGTAACGTCATGCACAGTAAAGGAAGGTCTGGGGATTCAAACTCAGATCACTCCGACGCCACAAAGCCAGTGCCCTTAGCCACCACCTCGTCGTGGACCTTAACATTTCCCTCAGAGCGGCTGGCTCTCCTTGCAAGGTGTGGGTATGGTCGGTGCTTTGAAAGGGCTGGCTTGGGAAGCAGTTGTCCTCAGGAACCTCTCACTTGGCTGCGTCTGACGTCCCAAGGGCCAGAGTCAGGTGAACTGGGAGAGAGAGAACTGGTGCCCTAATCTGGGAATGACCCTCATGGTCCACTGCAGCCCTGCCTGACGTCTATCCCCCTGTCTCCATCTCCCCACTTTGGATCAAAAGGAAAGACCCACCCGACCTAACTCACAGAGTGGTTGTAAAGATTAAAGGGAATTATAGTGAAAATGCTTAGAAAAATGTAATAAGCCAATACCTAACATTACACTACTTTTAAAAACATGTTTTAAGACTACAGTCTATTTACTAACTTCCTTTCAATATGCCTTCCGTTGTTGGAAGAGAAATCTGGTCACATGTCATTTATTTTGTGTCCTCAAAACTAGCATTTATCATAATCGGTAAAGCTTTTTTTCATAATGGATTATTTTCACATGTATTGTCTCTCCCCTTTCAAGTGTCCTACCCATTTTGAAAGAAAATTTATAAAAATCGTCTTCTCTGCATTTCCCTCCTTACTTTTTTTTTATGTGAAGTTTTCAAAAGCTGTATTAGAGGTGAAAAAATAAAAGAGAAGTGAGGGGAAGAGGCTTGAACTATGAAGTCAGCATGGCAGTCTGATTACCCAAACGCAGATATGCAGAGAACAATTTGCCTTGTTTCAGAAACAAATTGCCATAAAATTGGCTCAACTGAAGTGGGTAGTTTCCTGAAGTTTCTTTTGTTTATGTTGAATTTGTTATTAAGTCATCCCAGGTTTTAACAATGCTGAACAGGTTATTTTTTATTACTCTGATTATACATTTACTCAGCATTTGTGCAAAGATAATACATCAGTTTTATAACCTTGTGACAATATAAATTATTGATAAATATTCTTCCGACTTTTTTCCTGCAGGAGTAATCTTTTCACTGCAGCTTTGGGATCATGCATAAGAAGGGCTTATGAACCATGAAATATTTTGAACAAATCATATTTGCTAAATTCTAGAGCAATCTAAAACATGTTTTTTAAGCAGATTAAAGAATGAGAACGGAAAAAATTTAAAAAAAAAGGAATGTGAAAGGAGGTGTTGGAAAGATATTAGGGCTTGATTAGGCTCAACTCTGAAATCATGAAAACAACTTTAAAGAGGGATTGAGGGCTGTAGTTTGTCCTTTCGTATTGGGAGCAGGTCTGTATTTTGGCTCCTCTCTTTTCATAGGTATCTTCTATTTTTAAGGATAGAAAGATATTTTATCCTAGAACTTAATGTTACTGCACATAAATAAACTTGGATCACCCAAATATTCTCAAAGCAAATCTGAACCATACCTTTAATTAATCACAATTTCTGATTCAGCGATATTTTTAAATTAAGACAATAGTTTCTTTCAAGAGATCCTTTTAATGAAATATTTAGTAATAGTAAGTGAATATGGTAGAACTAGATCTACAAACACATTTTGTTCTTAATCTAACAGCATGTCTTAAAGGGCATTTTTGAATTGTCTATGTGTCTTTAAATTAATGTTTTAATCATCTTCATTACAGTTGCTAGGTAGATCATTTCTCTCGAGTATAGAAAGCCTGACTGTTTTTAGGTTCTTCTTAATAATTTACTTTTTCCTTAGAGCAAATCTGTCCTTCATTCCAAATCATCCCCATATTGCTGGTGTTGACTTACATTTATACATAGCAAAATACATTTGTGTGGCCATAATCAATATCATTTAATTTTCCGGTTAATGGAATTAGCCTCAAAGAGACTGGAAAGAGGGGCGCCTGGGTGGCTCAGTGGGTTAAAGCCTCTGCCTTCGGCTCAGGTCATGGTCCCAGGGTCCTGGGATCAAGCCCCACATCGGGCTCTCTGCTCCGCAGGGAGCCTGCTTTCTCCTCTCTCATTCTGCCTACTTGTGATCTCTGTCTGTCAAATAAATAAATAAGTAAAATCTTTAAAAAAAAAAAAAGAGAGGGACTGGAAAGACCCGAATTAATTAGGCAGGGACATGCTATTATTGCTAGTCTTTTCTCCCTCCCTCCACCCTACAATAACCTTCATTGCCAAAGCCTCGGAAATCATCCTTAATATTAAACCCCTTATTACTTCATTTCAGACTTAAGATTTGCCTTCATTAAGAGCTAAATCTCAGGTGCCTAAGTGGCTCAGTCTGTTAAGTGTCAGACTCTTGATTTCAGCTCATGATTTCAGGCTCACGATCTCAGGGTCATGAGATTGAGCCCCAAATGGGGTTCGATGCTCAGTGGAGAGTCTGCTTGAGATTCTCTACCTCTGCCCCTCCCCCTGTACACATGCTCTCTCTCTAAAACAAAAATTTTTTGAAGAGCTAAATCTCTTCTAAGACAAATTAACCAAGTCTTTATTTGTCCTTAACAGAGATGAAGAGTTTCCCCCATCATAATGACAAATCATTAAACATTACATTAAGCTTTGTAATCAACAAAATAAAATCTGTACAAGACTTATGATTTCCAAAAAGCTTCCATGACATTATTACAGTTAAAATTTCAGATCATGACCTACATTTTGGAACTTTGACTAGATAAAAGGCATCAAACCATTTTAATTCTTTCTTTCCCTACCCCTGTAAGGACCTCAGGATGCAATGAAACTCCAGACTTACACTTGGAGAGAATATGAAGGGAGGTATGGTTTGGAAAGATGTTGGGACTTGATTATGCTCAACTCCAGAACCATGAAAACAATTTTTGAAAAAGATTTTATTTATTTATTTGAGGGAGAGAAAGCATGAGTGAGAGAGAGCATGAGCAAGGGAGAGAGGCAGAGGGAGAAGCAGACTCCCCACTGAGCAGGGACCCAGACCTGGGGCTTGATCCCAGGACCCCAGGACCATGACCTGAGCCGAAGGCAGATGCTTAACCCACTGAGCCACCCAGGTGCCCCATGAAAACAATTTTAAAAGAGGAATTGAGGGCAGTGGCCTTTCATAAGTATTGGGAGTAGGTCTGTATTTCGGTTCTTTTTTCATGAGTATGTTGGACTTGTCAACATTGTCCTTATTCCATCCCTACTTTTGTGATTACAAAACTGAGAATTTATTTTACTAAAACCAATTGTCAATGATGTCTCAAGAAACTCAGGTCATTCTTTTATGAATTAATTATCAACATACCAAAATTTGCTTGATTTAAAAAAATAATAATGATTGACATTGCCCAGTAAGGAGTAAACAGTTCTTGATGAGATTTCCCACCGAGATGGAAATACAACTTGGAAGAATGGCCATACATAAACAGAAGAGTTCACTTTGAGCAAATTTCAAATGTATGTATTTGATTAAGAAGGAAAAAAATTCTCGGTAGAGATTAGAACTTCAGGAAAAACTTAAATCATCTTGTTGAAAAGCAAATATTTGTGGGTCCTAAAGCATATAAAATGGGGAGACCCTAATTAGGAAAAATAATATAAAATTATGATTATAAAATTAGGTGCAAAAGTTAATATTTGCTATGGACTTTGGGCGATAACGATGTGTCAATGTAGGGTCATCCGTTGTGACAAAGGTACCACTCTATGGGGGACACTGATAATGGGGGAGGCTATGCATGAGTGGGGGCAGAAATTATATGAGAAATCTCTGTATCTTCCATTCTATTATGTTGTGAACCTAAATCTGACCTAAAAGAAAATAACAAAGTCTACTAAAATAGTTAATATTTATAATAATTATAATTGCTATAGGTTTGTGTACTACAAATGGAAGAATTCTGATAAATTCTATTTGCATGATTTCCATCAGGATTTTCTAAAACTATATGGTACATTTATAATTGTATACATTGCATATTGAATATATTCCTACCAAGAGAGATTTTCCTTTTTGATAAGGCTTAATGAGAACTAAATCCTCTGCCTACAATTTTAACACCTACTGAGTGAAAGAATTTTCCATAGAGTAGTTTCTGGCTCTGTATATTTCAAACTATGTTTCCCCACTGTTACCTATGTACTTCCAGGTGCCAGGCCTCCTAGAGTATACTGATATCTCTAATCAAGATGTATCACTCTTTCATGTTACAATAGGGCATGACTTTGACCAGAAGTCATGAAGGTGGTAACAATTATACACAGAAGTAACTATACACTATGTAAAAATATCTCTCTAAATCCAAAATGAATGTACCCTCTAACCTCCAAATATGCAGATTCTTATAAAGAAGAAATTCAGGGAGGCGTCTAGATGGCTCAGTTGGTTAAGCCTTCTGCTCAGGTCATGATCTCAGGGTCCTGGGATCAGTGAGGAGCCTACTTCTACCCCCTCCCCCCTGCTCATGCTCACTTTCCTCTCTCTCTCTCTCTCTCATTCAAATAAATAAATAAATAAAACCTTTAAAAAAAAAAAGAAGAAATTCAGTCATTCAACGTTTAACATCCAGAAAGCTGGACTGTTAGCCAGTGCAGGGAATATAAGTGTTGGGAGTTTAAGACAGTCTATGACCTATGGAAATTCACCTACAATTTAATGAAGAGGACATACTATCTCAATAAATAGCAAAACCAAGGAAGGAACTGACAAACACTGCAAGAAGTATACTGATAAGGGATGCCTGGTGGCTCAGTTGGTTAAGCAGCTGCCTTTGGCTCAGGTCATGATCCCAGCATCCTGGGATCGAGTCCCACATTGGGCTCCTTGCTTGGCAGGGAGCCTGCTTCTCCCTCTGCCTCTGTCTGCCTGTGCATGCTCTCTTGCGCGCTTTCTCTCTCTCTCTCTCTCTCTCTCTTTGACAAATAAATAAAATCTTAAAAAAAAAAAGAAGTATACTGATAAAAATATTTGCCGAGTTCATAGGAAAGAGGCATTTCTCTTGTCCGAAAACATCAGAGGGCTTCAAGGAAGAGATGACATTGAACTAGGCCTCAAAACTTAAATAGAAATTGAATTTAAAAATCCAGATGGGAGTCAGCTCAAAGAACATTTGGAGAATAGCATAAAGTCCAGTCTGTCTGTGAATGGGACTAACAGAGTTTAAAAATGCTTTTAAGTCCATTCCAGGTCCAAGTCCAAGCTACATATTAGCAATTTTGCTTTTAAAATGAACTTTGTTAAAGGAGTGAATGAGTGGGAGACATTGCGGTCCCCTTGGGCTACCTTAAAGAAAGAGAAAAAAAGGAATGGTTTGAACTAGCATGGTTTAAGGACAGTCCTGCAGGAAATAAGAGGGTAAACTAGGTCACCATTTCTATTATTTTCTTCTTTCTTCTCTACCCGGAATATAGTTTGCACTCTTTGATATCAATCAAATCTTCTTAAGATCGAATACAAAAGTTGTGTCCCCAAAAAGACTTCTTTGACATACCTTACCTCACTTGGCTGGCTCTTCTGTTTCACATCCTGTTCCCTCTCTCCTTCCAGTCTTGCTGCCCACCTCTCTTCGGCCTCACATCTGTTCTCTACATAGCATTCAGGGATCCTTTTTTTCCCTCCTTTCAACTTTCGATTTTGAAATAATTATAGATTCACAAGAAGTTGCAAAAATAGTAGAGAGTGGTCCATGTACCTTTCACTCAGCCTCCTCCAACGGCAACATCTTATGTAACTAAAATACAATGTCAGAATCAGAAAATTGACATTGGTCCCATCTATAAATCTTACTCAGATTTCCCCAGTTTTATATACACACACATCTGGGTGTATATACGTGTAAGATCCTTCAAAACCCTATAAGATCACTTAAAATCCTTTCCTCAAAATCCTCTACAGTCTTCCTATCTCACTAGAATGAAAACCGAAGGTTTGGGTCTGCAAGGTCCTATTGCATCTGCCCTATGCCCCACCTCTCCGAGTCCATGACCACCACTGCCTCCTCATTAACTTAACTCCAGCCTCCTTGTTGTCCTCAGGGCCTTTGCACATAGTGAGAGAGATGCCTAACCTTTAGAAGGGGTGTGGAAAGTGGGCAGTTAAATGGTGAGATCCTCTAGCCCTTACTTCCTGGGCTTCAACTGGCATCTGGCTGAGACCCTTACTTGAAATAAGAAGATATTGGAAGTTTGACTTGCCTGGGCTGCTAAGGTTGGCAACCTTAGCCTGGCAGCCTAAGACCAGGGCAAGCAGCTGGACTGGGAGCCTGATCTGTTGCTGGGCTATGGAGGGGTGAATGGTTATGGTCACTCTGGGGTCCGCAGCTCTCATGGCTCACTCAGATTAGCACAAACTCAGAGTAGCCACCCTTGAGCTGAATGACCATGAGCCAAGATGTTTCCACATCAGTGGGCGTTTTCAGTCCACCGAAAGCACATTTCCCTGAGTCATCCCTGCCAACTACTAACTACTCAGATAGAGGGAGGGAAACTTGGACTTATAGGCTGCCTAGATTCAACCCTCATTTTCACTTCTGATTCACTGGACAAGTTGGCAAGAGACCCTAAGTGTTGAATCAATGAATAAGCTTGCCCTATAGGTTAAGTCTTTGCCTTGTTTTGATAGGTAAGGAGACCTCTGTGACAACAGAAGTCTAACGCATAAACTTTACAGCAACCGGTTTGGGAAACCAAAACACAGTCTCCTCAGCAATCAGCCCAGAACATCAGGAGTAGGGCAAAAACTGCCAGCTTTCCAGGTTTTTTTGCCCCCATTTTCGAATCAGGATCGACCAGCCAAATACGCTGCATAAGCCAATCACACAGGATGACCTGCTCTGATTTGGCCTGTCTCCAGCTTCTCCAAAGCCACAACCTCTAATCAGAGCATACACGAAGCCTTCCCTTCTTTGCACTATAAAGCTCCCCCATTCCCCTGGCTTTAAGTCTCTGCCAAACCCAAGTGACAGTGACAGAATCCCTTGCTATGGCAAACTCTGAATAAACAGCCTCCGTTTGTCCTCAGTTGGATGATCTTCATTCATTTCCACATCAGGTAAATGCTAAATGAATTGCTTTTAACAGTTGTTAGTTTCAGTAGTGCGCACAAACTAGTAGCCTAGCACACATGTCTTAATCATCTGTCAATGCCTACATCTCCTCTCACCAACACCCAGACACTCTAGGAAAAACAAATGACCAATCTGGGAAGGCAGCTTGCTGCTTGAAATTGGAGGTAGGACCACAGAAATAAAAAGCCTTTTTAGAACGTGAGGAATGTTCTTTCTTAGCAGGGATTACTGATTTGATCCTTATAATGAGCCCTTCTGCCTACTTATTTTACATGACACTCTCCTTTCACATGCATGAGAACTGCCAAACCTTGTACCATATACAGCTGTGCTTTTCAAACTGCTTTTGACCATTATTCATAGCAAGAAATATATTTTACATTACAGCTCAGTGTATTACCGGAAAAAAGATCAAAAAAGAGAATTTAACTCTCATCCTGAGCAGTAGAGCTGTGATATTTTTCTGTCTTATCCTATAAAACTATTCAGATTAAATATAAGCAAATTATGCATAATTTGTTTATAAAGTGCTTTTTTAAAGATGTACTCAACTACGGTGTGGAAGCTTCCTGAAGATGCTCAGGGATACTTGATCCCAGAATACAGCTAAAGTCCCCTTTGACAGCAAGTGTGTCCTTGGACATCCTTTGTCTCGTTGTGATGGGGAATGTGTCCTATGAAGAACTCTGGTATAGTAGTTCTTAAACTTAGTTGCAAGGGCTTGTTAAAACAGATTGCTAGGCCCTATCACTCAGAGTCTCTGATTCAGGCGTACAGGGGAATGGCCTGAAAATTTGCATTTCTCGTGCATTCCCAGGTGATGCTGATTCTGCTTAGTCTGGGAACCACACTGCTCTAATGAATCATCTGTAAATCAAATCACCCTTTTCTGCAGTGAATAACCACTTCCTAATTTATCTATTTGTCATATGCCAAGTTTACGGAAGTAAACTTCCCGACTCAGAAGTCAGGGAGTTAAGTCTGCTTGTTGGTTCTTTCTCCTGGCCACTCTGGTGTTCCTTTCTAGAGTTATTTTACCACTCATAAATTTATTTAACAAATATTTGAGACCCTGTGCCAAGAGCTGTGCTAAGCACCAGACTACAGTCAGCCTGAGCATTTTATAAGAAAACATTTCCCTTTAGACAGCTGTAGAATGATGCCAAGACCATTTTTCTATACTTTTAAACCCAAGGAGCTCCTGATGGGCGAAGATCAGGGGCTCTTCCAGAAACAAGAAAACTATAAAAGCAGGGAACTGCTATAGGTTTTAGAGCTTCTAATCCACTGGTCTTTGGAAACAGTATCCTCCAAATCTCCTCTGTGAGGGGGAGAACAGCACCTAAGGGCTGGTTAAAACTACAGCTCCCAGACCCCTGGTGATTCTGACTCAGTGAGGTGAGAATCAGGCCTGATTATTATATTTTCAAAAATTTCTCCAGGTGAGTCTTAAAATCAAGTATGGGAAACCTGTGTTACCTTTGAATATAACACAGACCTTAGAATTACATTAACTGGAAGAAGGTATTCACAGTAGGTCAGTAGTCTCAAACTTTGCTGCATCTAAGAACCACTTGGGGAACTTAAGAAATTTCCAATGCCCAGGCCATGCTCTATACCAATTACATCAGAATTGCTCTTCCCACCTCCCACTCTGCCAACTGAGTTGGCAGCCATTGTTAGAATGACTACTGTCCTTTATAAAAGGTAAGCTCCTCTTTATGTTGAAGCATCTTTCACAATCTTTTACCATGGGAATTGCCTTCAATCACCATGAAAACCTACAGCCTGCTTAAGTGTTGGAGTAGGTAATACCCCATCAAATGATTTTGAGGGTTCTTTTTTTTTTAAAGATTTTATTTATTTACTTGACAGACAGAGATCACAAGTAGACAGAGAGGCAGGCAGAGAGAGAGGAAGGAAAGCAGGCTCCCCGCTAAGCAGAGAGCCCGATGTGGGACTCGATCCCAGGACCCTGAGATCATGACCTGAGCCAAAGGCAGCTGCTTAACCCACTGAGCCACCCAGGCGCCCCGATTTTGAGGGTTCTTGATCTGCTTTAGAAAGCTCTGTACTGAATCAGGAACTACCCCCAAAGCTAGGTGGCTTCAGGGATTCTGCTCAAAGCTATTGACTAGTGCTTCTCAAAATCTGGTATGCGTATGAATCCCCTGGGGACTTTATTAAAATGATGGTTCTAATTCAGTAAGTTTGGGGTGGGATCTATGGTTCTTCATTTCTTTTTTCTAATTTTTAAAAAAATGTTATTTATTTATTTGAGAGTGAAAAAGAGAGAGAATAAGTGGGGGAAAGCGTAGAGGGAGAAGAAGAAATAGACTTCCCATTGAGCAGGGAACACAGTGGGGCTCGATCCCAAGATCCTGAAATCATGACCTGAGCCAAAGTCAGACACTTAACTGATTAAGCCACCCGGGCACCCCTGTGATTCCTCATTTCTAACAAACTCCGGCCATGCTTATGTGGCTGAACCATGAACTACACTTTGAGTAGCAAAGCTGTAGATTTTCCCCCAAATCTACTGTCAGTAGATAAAAGCTGCAGAAGTATATAGTGATGGCTAGAAGAGAAGGGACTGGTGACTATGACTTCCATGTAGGCAAGCCACTATATGCCTACTGAACCTCAAAAAAGCAGTACTTTAGGAAACAAAAGTAGGAAGACTATATAAACCAAACTGATGAGATAGATTTGAGACAGAGAGTGATGAGCAATACCGGAAGATACGGCTGGAAGTATAGATAGAGAAAAACAGACTAGCATAGAAGGGAAGGGTTTGGGCTTCCAAATCAGCTTACAGTTCAAAACCTGGCTCTATGACTTTCTACCCATGTGATCTTAGGCAAATGGCTTAACTTCATCTGTAAAATGGGAATAACTTTTTCATGTATGCTTGGCAAATGAAAGGGCCTGGCAACAGTCGGTCCTCAATAAATGATTGCTTCTAGTGTATAAATGTAGCCTAAGGGTCTAGAGCTTCCCCAGATTTAGGTTCATTCACCCAGTTTTGATGGGTCTCCATCCCTGCTTGGCAGGCTGTGGGAAATCCAACCTCATACAGAAGTTGCACAAATGACCAGGGGAGCTCTCTCATGTGCCCATTTTGAACTTGCAAATTGCTCTCCGCCATGGCTAAGTAGGTTACAACCCTAGAGGCTCAGACTACAGTGGAATCCAGAGAGGCCATTGCCCAGCCTTCACCATCATTGTTGTCACTGCTTAAGTGCTAGAGCCTTTGCATCTGATTGTTGAAGTCCATGTCATTGCCCTTGCAAAAAGAATATGCCCCAGTACCACTATGTTGCTTGGTGACGGCAGTAGAGTGTTCTCTGAAGTTGGGGGTGGGGAATAGAAGACCCAATGGAGAAGTCCACAGAAAGGATTCTTGAGTGTCAAGGAATCACAGAACCTTCAGTTCATAGACAAAGACATTTTCTCCCCAGAGCACACAAATGAAGTCAGTTCCACGGTCAGTCTTTGCTTTCTCCTGAACTGCTCCTATAAACTCCTTGATGCTAAAGCCTTATTGCTGATAACAGGAATATCTGCTGGAATACTTTACATACATTAGTTCATTTCATTCCCAAACAACTCTGTAAAGTAGGTACTAGAACGGCACCCATTTTCAACACAAGGAACAGGAGGCTTAGAGAGATAAAGAAATGTGCCCAGGGACACACAGGTGGGAAGCAGTGGAGGTGAGTTTGGAATCCAGGCAGTCGGAATCCAGGACAGAGATGTTCCTCTGTGCTTCTGCTCCCTACCCCACTCCTGGCACCAAGATTCCCCTTACTTACCAATGTGCTCTCTCAGCTTCCACCTGGGACCCCCAGTCAATCAGACTTGTCTATACATATCTTCACCCCAGTTGTGGACAGGGTTCGAGTGTTTTACCGAGATCCCCTCAGTTCTGATGCATGTAAATGCAAATAGTTATAAAGGAAAGAAGGTCATCAGACTCCACTCTCCTAGGGCATCTGAATCTTAGATCTGTTCCGGCAAAGTCACCTGGCTATGGGATTAAGACGATATTGGTGGAGCCAGTTGGTAAAGGGCTTGGAAGATCAGAATAAGAAATCTGGACTTCACAGTCAAATTCTAAGACTATATCATTAAGATAATGTCAGGGGGTACAGAGGATTTTTAGAAAGGGCAACAGGAAGAAAAAAATTAATCTCAGTTTCATTTGTTCAGGTTGTCAATGACTCAGATCTGGGTTCCAAAACTAGGATGAGGGCAGCCCCAGTGCTTCAGATGGAAAATTCCATCTCCAATAAATGAATAGCTGTCAGGCTGCCTTATTACCAGTCATACATCCCGTGCTATAGCTGCGGTAACCCACCCCTCACCTGCAGGTATCAGACGAAGGTGTGCGGAACTCGAATCAGGCAGGAAGAGAGAACAAAGAGAAGGAAGGGGATTGAAGCACAGCCCCAAACTCTTGATATGTTAACTGGAATGTAAATCTCTAAGATGAAGGATAAGATGTGAGGTTTCCCAAAGTATTTGGCCATTTCCCCCCTTTTAAAAAGGGGGCATAACAAGGGTCTGCGGAAATGCATTCTGGGAAATGTTGATTTAGTAGGTACTGCGAGATGGCTGCCCCTGCTGGATGCCTTTAGGAAGAGCAATTTCATGGAATAGTTGGAGTGGGGGAAGCCAGGGTGTAGGAATTAGAAGGGAAAGGAGAGACAGGGATGAGTTTAGGTGCTCCGCAGCTGGAATATTCTATCAGGAAGAGAAGGAACAGGAATGAGAGCTGGAAGAAGGGGCACAGGAGGGAGGTGTGTGCAATGTCAAGGGAGAAGTGATGGTTGCATTTTTTTCTTTCTTTCTAAAGGTAGATGACTTTGCCATGTTCATATAACATGCTCTCAGCCCTTCTATTTTCTTTCCCTCATAGGATGCACCTAGCTGCTTTTCCAAGTGGAAGATAATAGAAATGACTCCAGCTGCCCTCCTCTGGGGCGGGTCCCCCTCCTGGTCAGCTATGACATTCCTAGGCCCACTCTGAAAGGGCCTGAGTCCTCAGTTTTAGACACAGCCTTATCTTTGATCCCTACAGAAGGTTTAAGCAATAATTTATCCAAAGGTTCAGAAAAGAGGTCCAGAACAAAACGTTACAGAGGATAGGAGATGGGGAGGAAGTTGGTCAAGGCGAGTATCGTCAGGTCCCTAACCAGACACTTAGCTTCAAGGCACCATTCACAGAAAAAATCTCCAGGGTGGGGTTTCTGAAAGCCTACAGTCTCAAAGCCTCTGGTTCCGGTCCTGAATAGCCAGGGGAAGGGCCCATCTCTGGTCCCTTGGATGAAGCAAAGAATAAATGCTACTATCTGTTCTCAACAGACCTTACTTATATTCAAGGATGTTGTCAATTCCCTCTGGCCTAGAGCATCTAAAATCAAGCACATATGATCACTTTGAAGAGTAATTTTCAAACCCCATGTAGTCACCTTAAGAAATCCATATTTCTCTTACTAAGTGCACTCTGATTCTCTATCTTGAGAGCTCATGACTTGGTCTCCTTCAGTTGAGACAGAAAATGCCTCTTTCCTGTGGTAATTAACAGGCATGTGATGGCTTCTTTCTAATTCCTGGAATCTGTATGTGAGGGTGTCAGTGTCTGGAAAAGTTAGGGAATGGGAAAAGATAGGGAGAAAGAAGGACCCTGTAGAGTGAGTGGAATCAAAGATACAGGAGAAAAGATCATCTGAAGTCTTACTTCGGACTGCTAAACTGTTTTCACTCTAATAATTAGTATAGTTTTATAAGTAGGCTTGGCAAGAAAAATGCAAGGAATTTATTACCCCAGAGACAAAAATACAAAACTTTAAAAACAGGTGCTAGTTCTGACTATACCATTAACTAACTTGGTGACCTTGGGCAAGTCACTTTACTTTGCACTTCACAGCTGTGTGTGTTTGTTTTTGTCTAAGAATGATCTAACATTACACACCTTATCTCCCTCCCAGGGATGCCATGGAGGTCAAACCAGATTACATTAAAATAGTTATAATTACTTGCATTTGCATAGTGCTTTATCATCCACAAAGCACTTCTGCATACATTATTCCATTTGCATGAAAGAGCTTTGAAGAATTATAAAGTGCTTATAAAAGGACAAACCTGGGTATGAACACCAGCTCCAGCTTGCTCTACTTCAATCTTCTCATCTGTAAAATGGGAATACAGTAGTATCTAACCTATAAGGTTTTTTTTTTAAGATTTTATTTATTTATTTATCAAAGAGAGAGAGAGAGAGCACAAGCAGCGGGAATGGCAGGCAGAGCAGGCAGAGGGAGCAGCAGGCTCTCTGCTGAGCAAGGGGCCTGATGCGGGACTCGATCCTAGGACCCTGGGATCATGACCTGAGCCAAAAGCAGCCGCCCAACCAACTGAGCCACCAGGTACCCCTACCCTATAGGTTGTTAAGAGGATCAAATAACATGCACATCTAAGCTCAGTGACGCATAGGAGAAATACTGACAAAATTCACATTATTCAGGTCTCTGTGCCTGTGTCCCTCCCTAAAGACCTTCCCAGGCCTCTCATCTACAATAGCATCTCCCTCTCTCATCCCTTTCTAGCTCCTGCCCCTCTTTCTTTTCCTGAGTAACACTTAGTACTATCTGAGATCACTTTGACTTATTTGCTTACTGCCTATCTCCCATTAGACTAGAACCTCCACGAAGACAGAGATTTTGTCTGTTTCTCTGTATCCCCAGCATCTAGACCACAATAGGTCCTCAGCAACTACTTGTTAAGTGAATGAAGTGAGGGGTTATAATTGTTATTGTTGTCATTCCCTAAGGCCCCCCTCACTTTGCCCTTTCTGATACAGTTTCATGGATAGGACAACTCTGCTTCACCAATATGATTCCCACCCCCCCCCATGCACCCCCTTTGGGAGCAACAGCTTTCTTGAAATATAATTCTCATACCATAAAATTCATCCTACTAAAGTATACAATTTCGGAGGTTTTCATAAAATCACGGAGCTGTGCAACCATCATCACTCTCTACTTTCAGAACTCGCCATCACCCCAAAAAGAAATCCTGTATCCAAGGACAGCCACTGATGTCCCCCCATCTCTCCCCAGCCTGTGGCAACCACTATGACCTCCTTTCTGTCTCTGTGAATTTGCCTGCCCTGGATACTTCAAGCAAACACAGTTGCCTAATTCAGTCTTTTATGACTGGCTTCTATCAACGTGTACAGTGTTTTCAAGGTTCATCCACGTTGTGGCCTGCATCAGGACTTCATTACTTCTTATGGCTGAATAATATTCCAGAATATGGCCATTCCATGTTTTGTTTATCCAGTCATTGGCTGACAGACATTTGGGTTGTTATGAATAATATGGCTATGAGCACTCAGGGGCAGGTTGTCTGTGAGGAGGTGTGTGTTCCATTTTCTCGAGTATGTACCTAGGAGCTGAACTGCTAGGTCATCAGTAACTATGTTTAACATTTTGAGGAACTGCCAAACTGTTTTCCAAAGTGGCTGCCCCATTAAAAATCCCACCAGCATTGGATGGTGGTGATTTGGTATGAGGGTCACAATTTCTTCACATCCTCATCAACATTTGTTTTTTTTTTTTAAGATTTTATTTATTTATTTGACAGAGAGAGAGATCATATGTAGGCAGAGCAGCAGGTCAGGGGTGGGGGAGCAGGCTCCCTGCTGAACAGAGAACCTGATGCGGGACTCGATCCCAGGACCCTGAGATCATGACCTGAGCCAAAGGCAGAGGCTTAACCCACTGAGCCACCCAGGTGCCCCTATCGTCTTTTTTGTTTTAGCCATTCTAGTGGACTTGAGTTTTATGAAATTGTAGTTTTGACTTGCAGGTCCCTAATGACTGATGATGTTGGTCATCTCCTCATAGGCTTATTGGCCATTTGTCTGTCCTCTTTAGAGAGGTGTCTATCCAAAACCTTTGTCCTTTTAAGAATCAGGTTATGGGGCCCCTGGGTGGCTCAGTTAGTTAAGCATCTGCCTTCAGCTCAGATCATGATCCCAGGGTTCTGGGATGGAGTCCTGCATCGGGTTCCCTGCTCAGTTCCCCCTCTCCTCACTCCCTCCCCCCCACTTGTGCTCTCTGGCTCCCTCTATCTCTCTGTCAAATAAATAAACCTTTTTTCAAAAATCAAGTTATTTGTCTTTTTATTGTTGAGTCGTAAAAGTTCTTTATACACTCTGACAAAAGTCCCACATTGGATAGGAGAGTTAAAAGTATTTTCTCCCATTCCGTGGTTGTCTTTTCATTTTTTTTTATTGGTGTCCTCGGAAGTACAAATGCTTATAACTCCGATGAAGTCCAATTTATCTATTTTAAATTCACTTTTGGAATTTCTTCTTTTTAAGACCAGAGATGATTAGTCTTTGCCCTATTGCTTCAAGAGCTAGCAAGGATTCATTCTTCCTGAGGATCATGACACCAGCTCTGGAACTTTTCAATCAGCCTCTTTCTCGTGTTCTATGCCACAGAATGTGCTTTTTCCTTCTTGGAATTCCATCTCTACCCCATCTCCTCTGCTTAGCCAAGTCTTTTTTATCCTTCAAAACTTAGCTCAAATATTTCCTCCTCCTCTTTGGGAATCACTACTCTTCACCACAGATGGGGGCAGCTCCTGTGTTCTCATGGAAGCCACTGGAAGCAGAAATTTTGTTTTATTGTCTTTGTTATCGGCGAACAGAGTCTAAACTGGTTTGCATTTGAGTTTCAGCCTCATATTTAGCTGCACAAACATGAGCAATGCAGTATTTCTGATCCCTGGTCATTTTTATAAAATGGAAGTAATTTGGAAACATAGGGTTGTTATAAGTTTAGAGATATAGTAATAAAGATAAACTATTTAACTTGCTGGATTCTCAATAAATCCAGCTGTTGTTTTCAGCATTATGGCTTTTTTGTTTTGGGTTTTCTTTCTTTCTTTCTTTCTTTCTTT
>PISX010026217.1:0-24811 GCA_004024625.1 Mellivora capensis | reverse complement strand
TAGACTGATTTCTCGTGTTTTATCTATTAGCACAATGACAAAAACTATTAGGTAATTTTTTTATTTTTTATTTTTATTTATTTATTTAAAGATTTTATTTATTTATTTCACAAAGAGAGAGTACAAGCAAGGGGAGCATCAAGGAGAGGGAAAGAAACGGAGAAGCAGGTTCCTGCTGAGCATCAAGGAGAGGGAAAGAAAGGGAGAAGCAGGTTCCTGCTGAGCATAGAGCCCAATGTGGGACTTGATCCCAGGACCCTGGGATCATGACCTGAACCAAAGGCAGACACTTAAATGACTGAGCCACTCAGGTGCCCCTATTAGGTTGTTACTTAAATGCAAGAATGGAAGTCAGAAAAACCAAGAGAGTACATTGCATACAGAAGGAATTCAATCAGTGCTGTGCTGGAACAAGCTCATAATGGCTTGGCAAAACTTACTCTTAATTTTCAGTAATTTTGTATGCTCACTGACATCACTTTAGTATCTTGAAGACAACGACAATGGGACAGAAATCATCAAATGCTACAAAACAGATTTTCTTTTCTCAGAGAGAAAATTTTAAACATTTTCTTGTGCACCAACAGGTTGAATCAAATCAAAGCAATTTTTTCTTGTGGATCTCTTCAACTAGTTTCTCGGTAGGTTTTTAGCATGACAGAGTGGTACCTTTCAAATCTTTATCTTTTTTTTTTTTAACACAAGGGAATTTTTCCAAACAAAATCTTACACAGAAACATGTATAAAACTAAGAAAAGTAGAGATGCCTCTTTTAAAATTTTATTTTATTTTTTTTCAGTGTTCCAAGATTCATTGTTTATGCACCACATCCAGTGCTCCATGCAATACGTGCCCTCCTTAATACCCACCACCAGTAGAGATGATTTTGTTAAGGTAGACTGAAAGGTTTGTGCCATTCCAGGACCTTCCTTTTTCCATGGGCTTTGTGAGCTGCCACCCTATCTTGCCATGCCCACCCTACCACACCACGGATCATGGAAGGCATATTTGAAAAAGAAATGATGAAATAACAGAGGCTGAAGAAGAAATACACAAGGAATTATACCAGTTTTGATCTCTGACCAATCACTCTAGACCTTAATTTCTTAATTATGAAACAAGAGGTTTAGACAAATGATCTTAGGACACTCCCAATGATAAAACTATACTTCTGTGATTAAAGACACATGAATGTTTCATGAAAACAATTTTTAAAATCTTACTTAAAGATAAATTCTACTCTTTTAGCACTGTCATTTGCCTTCATCTAACTTTCACGGAACTTGTTTTTGAATTCAAATTAAGATGCTATTGCCTCATCCTGCAGTCAGACTCACAAAAACAACCGTCTTGCCAATGCCTATTCAAAGCTGATAAGTTTGAATAAGTTTCCTAAGCAGGACAAATTATCCTTCCTTACAGCCATATTTGGTCTGTGCATTGATGAAGGTACAGATCTGGATTGTTTATTGTCTTCTCCTTATGTATTACAACATCCTAAACTCTCCTAATTCTACTCCCTGTCCTTGATGTTGTACTCTCCCTTCAGAGACAGTATGGGTCTTATTAGTAAAAGAATAACTAAAGAGTCCTAGAGTGGGTTTCTATGACTACAGTCTTGGAGGTGGTGATAATAGAATCCACAAAGTGAGATGCTGAGTTTGCCTTAGCAGAGCAATAAAAGCAGAAACAGATGTATTATATGTAGGTGTGTAAATATTTGTAGGTATATGTGTGTACTCATAAGCTCATAATTACCCAAAGGAGCTAGCTTCAAAAGAAGAATGGTAAATAGGTATAGTTATTTTTCAATTATCTAGAGATAGATTAACAAATATGTAGATTAACTAAAATAGAAATATATAATAGCTTACTTATGGAAAGTATTAAAAGTATTATAAGTTAGCTAGTACAGGGACACCTGGGTGACTCAGTTGTTAAGCCTTCAGCTTAAGAGGGTCCTGGGATAAACTCCCACATCGGACTCCCTGCTCAGTGGGGAGTCTGCTTCTACCTCTCCCACTCCCCTGCTTGTGTTTCCTCTCTGGCTGTGTCTCCTCTCTCTGTCAAATAAAAAATAAATAAAATATTTTAAAAAATAACTTAGCTAGTACAGTTATATATAAGAAGGATTTATTGCTTAAAACTATAAGGTAACAGTTAAGGTTTTAGCAGGGAAATGATGGTACACTTAAAATTGTTTTAAGAGATTTTAAATAAAAAGACTATTTAAAAAATATGAGAATAACACAATCTGTATCAAAATACCACCAATTTTTTTTCAAAGAAATGGAACAAATAATCCTAAAATTTATATGGAACCAGAAAAGACCCCAAATAGCCAGAGGAATGTTGAAAAAGAAAGCCAAAGTTGGTAGTATCACAATTCCAGACTTCAAGCTCTATTACAAAGCTGTCATCATCAAGACAGTATGGTACTCGCACAAAAACAGACACATAGATCAATGGAACAGAATAGAGAGCCCAGAAATAGACCCTCAACTAATCTTTGACAAAGCAGGAAAGAATGTCCAATGGAAAAAGACAGTCTCTTCAACAAATGGTGCTGGGAAAATTGGACAGCCACATGCAGAAAAATGAAACTGGACCATTTTCTTATACCACACACAAAAGTAGGCTCAAAATGGATGGAAGACCTCAATGTGAGATGGGAATCCATCAAAATCCTTGAGGAGGACACAGGCAGCAACCTCTTTGACCTCAGCCGCAGCCATTTCTTCCTAGAAACATCACCAAAGGCAAGGGAAGCAAGGGCAAACATGAATTCTTGGGACTTCATCAAGATCAAAAGCTTTTGCACAGCAAAGGAACCAGCTAACAAAACCAAAAGACAACTGACAAAATGGGAGAAGATATTTGCAAACGACATATCAGAAAAAGGTCTAGTATCCAAAATCTATAAATAACTTATCAAGCTCAACATCCAAAGAACAAATAACCTAATAAATAAATGGACAGAAGACATGAACAGACATTTCTGCAGAGAAGACATCCAAATGGCCATCAAACACATGAAAAAGTGCTCAACATCCCTCAGCATCAGGGAAATACAAATCAAAACCAAAGCGAGACACCACCTCACACCAGTTGGAATGGCTTAAATTAACAAGTCAGGAAATGACAGATGTTGGCCAGGATATGGAGATAGGGGAACCCTTCTACATTTTTGGTGGGAATGCAAGCTGGTATGGCCACTCTGGAAAAGAGCATGGAGGCTCCTCAAAAAGTTGAAAATAGACCTACCTTATGACCCAGCAATTGCACTACTGGGTAATTGCCCTAAAGATACAAATGTGGTGATCTGAAGGGGCACGTGCACCCAAATGTTTATAGCAGCAATGTCCACAATAGCCAAACTATGGCAAGAACATCGATGTCCATCAACAGATGAATGGATTAAGAGGAAGTGGTATATATATATATATATATTGCAGCCATCAAAAGAAATGAAATATTACCATTTACAACAATGTGGATGAAACTAGAGGGTATTATGCTGAGCGACATAAGTCAATCAGAGAAATACAATTATCATATGATCTCTCTGACATGAGGAATTTGAGATGCAGGGTATGGGGTTGTGGGGGGTAGGGAAGGAAAAAATGAAACAAGATGGGATCAAGAGGGAGACAAACCATAAGAGACTATTAATCTCACAAAACAAAATGAGGGTTGTTGGGGGGAGTGTTGGGGAGGTAAGGATAGGGTGGTTGGGTTATGGACATTGAGGATGGTATGTGCTATGATGAGTGCTGTGAAAGGTGTAAGCCTGATGATTCACAGACCTGTACCCCTGGGGCAAATAATTCATCATATTGTATATATGTTAATAAAAATAATTTAAAGAAAATAAAAGGTATGGGAAGGGCTAAGGTAAACCAACAAAAATTAGTGAAGCATGCTAGGAGTAATGACAGTAAGGAACTGTGGCTTGGCCTGAGTGGATGAAAGGAGGAAAATATTACCAGATCCTGGAAAAAAATAATTTTACTGAAATAGAAAGCTACCTTCTGGGATCTGGGATCTTTGGAAGATGCATGCAGCTAACTGCCAGTGAACTCTTTGGGAAGAAGTTATTAGCATAAATACCCTGACTTTCCCCCCTTCTGATCATCTAATCTATCAGTGTCTCTCACTGGCCAAAAGTAACCAAAAGATAGAGGACAAGAAGACTGTTGATCCAGACATAAAGGCCAGCTTCTTGGGGGCACAACATAGAGTTAAGAGGACAGAGAAAGGATTTAAGTAAGGGGAATTGAGACTATCCATTACAGTATCAAATAGTCACTACATTGGGTTTAATGAAATATAAGAATACCCTTTAACTTTTATTCATTTATTCAATGTTTATTTAGCACTTATTATGTACCATGCACTATTCATTGTTTTAATTTTACAGCAGTGAACAAATAGACAAAGTTCCTGTCCTCATGAAAGAAGGCCAGTAATAAAAACATGAGTAAATAGTCGAAAAATCTTCAGATGATTTTAAGTAATATTAAGACAATAAGATGAAGTATGATAGAATGATCACAGTGGTGGTGTGAAGCTACTTCAGATGATGTAGTTCAGGAAGGCCTATTTGAAGAGGTGACAACTGAACTGAGACCTGAATAATAGGTTAGCTATGCTCATAATTCAGGAAAAGAACTTCTAGGAAAGGGGATAGTGGTTTCAAGTGCCATGAGGATGAAATAAGCTTTTCATATCAGAAGAAGAAAAAGAGTAAGCATAGCTAGAATACAGAGAACTTATCACATGAGTCTGGAGAAGTACAGGAGAAAAGCATCATGAAGTATATTTCCATTATTTATCGCTGCTTATGAAGCCACTCCAAACATAACTTAATACAACTTATTTTTCCTAAGGATCTTGTGGGTCAGGATTTTCAGCAGTCCTTGGCTCAGTGATTCTTCTGCTCTATTTGGTGTCAGTTGAAGTCACTTGGCAATGTTTATCCGGTGGCTGGGGTGGGTTGAATTGCCCAAGGAGACTCTCATATCCCTGGAGTGTAGGTGCTTCTCCATGTATCCTCTATGTATTTATATGACCAGGTTGCAGTTTCTCAGAACATGGTAGTCTTAGGGCAGTCAGACTTAATACATGGCACTGGCCTCCACCATAAAAGTAGCAGAAGCTTCTATATCTCTTATGATCTAATAAAAAATTTCTAGAATATCAATTCCACTGCATCCTGTCCATCTGAGCAGGTCACAGGGCCAACTCAATTTCAAAGAGAGAATGGACTCTATCTCTTAAATGATAGTTGCAATCTTTGTAGACCATGAAAGCTTTGTAGATCATGGTAATGTGTTTGGATTATAAACTAAGTATATGGAAAACATTGACAGGTTTAATGAGTGATGTGATTTGATTTAGATTTAAAAAATAATATTCTGGCTACTGTGGAGAATACATTTTAATGTTGCAAGAACGTAGTTTGTGAGACCAGTTAGAAAACTACTGTAACAGACCAAGGGAAGAATGATGATGGCTTATACTAAGATGATGATGGTGGATGTAGTGAAACATGGAAAAATTTGGAATATATTTCAGAGATAGGGTTGAAAAAAATTGCTAATTGATTTAATGTGTGAAGTGAAGGAAAATTAATAAAGAAGACCCTGAGGACTTGGAGTTATTCTATCTGGAAAGCTGAGGAGATCATGGCACTATCCAGAAAAATGAGGAAGTTTGAGGGACAGGTGAGCTAGTGGAGGGAGAGAGTAGATGCAAGTTTTTTTAAAAATATTTTATTTATTTATTTGACAGACAGAGATCACAAGTAGGCAGAGAGGCAGACAGAGAGAGAGGAGGAAGCAGGCTCCCCGCTGAGCAGAGAGCCCAATGCGGGGCTCGATCCCAGGACCCCAGGATCATGACCTGAACCGAAGGCAGAGGCTTTAACCCACTGAGCCACCCAGGTGCCCCTAGATGCAAGGTTTTATTTTACCAACTGCAAAACTGAATAGTAGGCATACTGAACTAATGTAAAAGTCTCCTCTCCCTATTAAAAAGCACATAGAAATAGTATTAATACTTTATACTTAGCATTACTGTATGTTAGACACTATTATTAAAGCTGCCCATACATGTACTCATTTAAAACTTACTCCCACACTTTGAGAAAGCTACTATTATTATCATTCCCATTTTACAAATGGGAATACAGGAGGGTTAAGAAAGGTTAAGTGTGTCTGTGGTCACACAATTATTGACAAATGGGGTAGGATTTGAACTCAAGAAGTTTGGGTTTGAAGTCCATTGTTGGAACCACTACATTATGCTTCCTTCCTGAAAATATGTAACACTGAAGTGTTTCATACAAGAAAAAACTAAAAAGTCAGTATGGGAAATCCTTGTTTGCAAGAAAGAAAGAGTTCAAAGTCAGATCAATTAATAAGACCCATAGCTTACTTCTGTTGGTGCATGTTTGAGGGCCTCATGATTGCTTTAGGTGTCAAATATTACAGGTCTTTGCAAGCCAGCTTTTCAGTTACTTTGGTGATACTATTTCCACAAAAGCACAGCAGACCTTACGTAATTTTGTCCCTGGCTATCCTCACTCACAAAAAAGATGATGTCTTTATATAGATTTTTAAAAAGCAGGCTTAGGGAAAAAAACAGGCTTAAGGTATAATTCACAAATGATGAATTAACCTAGATAAATTAGACTTCATCAAACTTAAGTGTGTGTGTGTGTGTGTGTGTGTGTGTGTGTGATACAAGCCAAATAATCAAGAGAGTGAAAAGAAAACACACAGCACGAGTGAAAATACTTACAAAAAAAGGGTTTGTATCCAGAATTTATGAAGAACTCTTCCAACTCAATCAATAACAAAAAGACAAATAACCCAATTAAAAATGGAGAAAATAGGGGCACCTGGGTGATTCAGTGAGTTAAAGCCTCGGCCTTCAGCTCAGGTCATGATCCCAGGGTCCTGCATCAGGATCTCTGCTCAGCGGGGAGCCTGCCTCCCTTCCTCTCTCTCTGCCTGCCTTTCTGCCAACTTGTGATCTCTGTCTGTCAAATAAATTTTAAAAATGGAGAAAATAATTAAATAGACATTTTTCCAAAGAAGACACTTACCTATTTTCCTTTGGTACATGCTTTGTGGTGACCTACCTAAAAAGGCAAGTTTATGGTGCATTTGGAGTTAATTTTTGTGTATGGACTAATGATGGGGTCAGACTTCATTTGCATGTGCATATCCAGTTGTTCCAATGCCATTTTGTTGAAAAAACTATTTTTTTCTCTATTGAATTGTCTTAGGACCTTTGTCAAAAATAAAATGATCATAAAGGTATATAGATTGATTTCTGGAATCACAATTCTGATCCATCAATCTATATGTCTATCCTTATCCCAGAACCATATTGTCTTGGTACTGTAGCTTTATAGTTAGTTTGGAAACTGAGAAGTATAAGTCCTCCATTTTTGTTCCTTTTAAGATTATTCGGTTGTTCTGCATCCTTTGTATGTCCATATGAATTCTAGAGTAAAATTATTACTTTTTGCAAAAAGCCAGATGGAATTTTCATAGGGATTTTGTTAAGTCTGCAGAATAGTTTGGGGGAGATTGCCTTCTAGAGCATATGTCTTGCAATTTATGAACACTGAGTGTACATTTTACTTAGGTCTTTTTAAATTTATTAAAAACATATTTTTTAGGGCCACAATACAAGTGCTGTACGTCTTTTGGTAAATTTATTTCTAAGTACTTTATTCTTTTTAATGCTATTATAAATGGAATTGTTTCTTAATTTTATTTAGATTGTTCATTTCTAAGGTGTAGAAAACAAGTGATGTTTGAATATTAGTTTTGTATTCTGTAACTTTGACCAACTTACTATTAGCTCTAATAGTTCTAATAGTTGTGGATTTTGTTTTGTTTTGTTTTGTGGATGTCTTAGAATTTTCTGTATAAAGATGATGTCACCTGCAAAACAGTTTTAATTTTTACTTTCTAGTCTGGGTGTACTTTATTTCTTTAGAGTAATTGCCCTAGCTAGAACTTCCAGTATGATGTTGAATAAATGTAATGAGAGCAGATTTCCTTGCTTTGCTTCCAGTCTTAGGGGGAAAAGCATTCAGTATTTTATCTTTGAGTGACACTAGTTGCATTGTTTTTTAGTTTTTTTTTCCTAGATGTTCTTTATTAGGTTGAGGAAAATCTATTTCCCAGATGGAGTAACCAAGTTTGTTGTATGTTTTTTATCATGAAGGGGCATGGATTTTGTCAAATGTTTTTGCCATGTTTTTTGAGTTAGTCATATACTTTTGTCCATTATTCACTAATATAGTGTATTACATTAATTGATTTTTAGATATTAAGACAAACTTCCATTCCTAGGTAAATCCTACTTGGCCGTATTTTTTTTTTTATGTTGCTGGATTTGGTTCACTACTATTTTCTTGAGGATTTCTGTGTCTCTGTAGAAGATATTATCTGTAGTTTTCTTTATAACTGATGTCTTTGCCTGGTTTTGATATTAGGATTATACTGTTCTCACAGAATGAACTAGGAAATGTTCCCTTCGCTTTTATTTCTTGGAAGTGTTGGTAAAGGAATTCTGTTCATTCTTCTTTAAACATTTGATGGAATTCACCAATGAAGCTGGGTTCTGGGCTACTTTTTAAATTAGCAATTAAGTTTATTAATTTGTTATATAGTTCTATTGAGGTTTTCTAATTCTACTTGAGTCAATTCTGGTAGTTTGGATCTTTTTTTTTTCTTTTCAGCATAACAGTATTCATTATTTTTGCAATGGAAAACTTCCAGACTCTTTTTATGAAGCCAGCATTACCCTGATCCCCAAACCAGGCAAAGGCCACACCAAAAAGAAATTAAAAATAGAGTTTGGATCTTTTTAAAAATACTATTTCATCAGGGCACCTGGGTGGCTCAGTTGGTTAGGCGTCTACCTTCAACTGAGATCATGATTCTGGAGTCCCAGGATCCTGTCCTGCATCAGGCTTCCTGCTCAGCAGGAGTCTGCTTCTCCTTCACCCTCTGGTCTTCACCCCACTGTGCTCTCTCACTTTCTCTCAAATAAATAAATAAAATCTTATGGAAAAGAATACCATTTCATCTAGATTATCTAATTTGTAGGCATACATTTGTTCATTGTTTCCTCTACACTTTTTTCCCCAGTGTAAGTTGGTGGTGATGTCCTTTTTCTTATTGTTGAGTTTAGTAATTTGAATCTTCTTTCCTTTTCTTTTGGTTAGTCTAGCTAAAGGTTTGTCAGCTTTGTTGATTTTTGCAAAGAACTAAAGTTTTATATTTACTTAAGTCTTTAAGCCTTAAATCTTTGATATTTTACTTCCTGGATTTTAAACTCCCCTATCCTCCCTCAATCTAAATATAAAGACAAAGTAGGTTTACATGTGATTAACATGACAAACATAACCCTGAAGACATTTTTTTCCTTCACCTAATATAGATGGTTTCAGGTTAGTACTCAATGATTATTATAATTCTTCTTCTATCTTATTGTTAAGCCACTTTCAAAAGTTTACAATTTGCCTATTTGAGCCCCACCATACAAATCCAGCCCCACCTGGAATTAGCATTCCAGGCAACATATCAGTATTCTTGCCAGCAGGAAATGGACTAACATTTCCATTCCTGTAAAAGACCTCCTTCAATTTTCACATACCATTCCATTAACAACCTTTTGGTCCGATCCTATTATATGGACCCACTGAGGAACAAAGAGGCTGGAAACTGAGCTCTAATCATCAATAAAATAAGGAAAGACTACTTATCAAAGGATATATCTATCCTTGTATAAGTATGTGTGATCTGTACATACTTTGAAGTTATATAAAGGTATTTTATTACATACTTCATTTCATATTCTGATTTTTAAAAAAAAATTTAATAGCATTTATTAAGAACCCTAATAAAACAATATTCTCTGTGTATGTGTGTGTATAGTATGTGTTTGAGTTTTTGATGATTCAGACCTAATGATTATGAGAGTGAACATTTGTGATCTATTCACTACTTCCTTTTCTTGTCTATTATACTTCAATTCCTGATCCTTTCTTAGAAATTTAAAGTGTTTTCTCTAAGCTCCATAATCAATTAGAATACTGGTTTCCAGAGAGTTGTATGAACAAGAATCATCTGGGAAATTTATTGAAAATGTGGATTCCAGGTTCTATCCCAAGAGATTTTTCATTAGGTCTGTGGTAGAACCAGCAACTTGCATAATTAACAGTGATCCCAGGTTGTTCTGGCCATGATATTTGAAAAAAAAAATCACTGAATTAGGGTATTTTGTGATTAACCTTTTTTCCTTTTTTTTTAAATTTTTTTTTAAAGATTTTATTTATTTATTTGAGAGAGAGAGAGACAGAGTGAGAGAGCATGAGAGGGGAGGTCAGAGGGAGAATCAGGCTCCCCATGGAGCTGGGAGCCCGATGTGGGACTCGATCCCAGGACTCCGGGATCATGACCTGAGCTGAAAGCAGTTGCTTAACCAACTGAGCCACCCAGGCGCCCCCTTTTTTCCTTTTTAAATGTAAAATGAATTTGACAACTAAGATATAGCTCTTCTTCATTTCTAATGACTCTTATGAAACTGGCTTCCATTACTTTACTTCAAATGGAGTCTGTCTACTTAGTTAATTTAAAGAAAAACTTAAAAATATATTAGTTAAGTTGTTTATGAAAACAATGAAAGAAGAGATGGTGAAAGTTCTCTTTATTCAACTTGTAGACAGACAATCCTGGTTGGATAGAACTTTTATAATGAAATATTCAGAACGTTGTCTTATACTGGAAAGATCAAATAATTTTATTTTCTGTAACAAAACTGGTCCCTCTTAAATCAATCTTTGAGATATATCTCACCCAATTCTCTTACATTTCCAGAATTTTCCAATTAGCTTCAATACCATATATCAGCATGGGTGTTTATTCCATCATAGAAGTGTATTATTATTTCTACAGGTAATTCCCAGAACTTCTTGAAGACCTTTCAGAAGAAACACTCTCTTATGCCCGTGATTTGTGATGGGGATGAGGATTAGGCAGAAATGTAAATTTTTATGATTTGACTAAAATTAATAAGTCAATGTCTATTGTCATATTTATTAAGTGAGCAGCAGATTTAAAATGAATGTAAAAATATAATTTACTAAAAAACAAAACAGAAACAGACTCACAGATACAGGAAACAAACTCTCAGTTACCAGAAGGGAGGAATCTCAGAGAGTGGGCAAAAGAGTGAAGGGGATTAAAAGGTAAAAACTTCCAGCTCTAAAGTACAGAAGCTGTGGGGATGTCATGTACAACTTAGGGAACACAGTCAATAATATTGTAGTGACTGTATATGGTGACAGATGGTAACTAGACCTATCATGGGGATTGCTACGTTTAAAAATATTGAATCATGGGATGCCTGGGTAGCTTAGTCTGCTAAATCTCTGCCTTCACCTCAGTTCATGATCCCAGGGTCCTAGGATGGAGCTCTGTATCCAGATCCTTGCTCAGCAGAGAGCCTACTTGTCCCTCTGCCTGCCACTTCACCTGCTTGTGTGTGCTCCATGCACTCCAGATAAAGAAATAAATTAAATCCTGAAAAAATAAACAAAAGTAGAAATATTGAATCATGGCACACTTGGGTGGCTCAGGCAGTTGATCATCTACCTTCGGCTCAGGTCATGATCCTGGCGTACTGGGATTGAGCCCCACGTAGGGCTCCCTGCTCATCACGAAGTCAGCTTATCCCTCTCCCTCTCTCCCTCCTCCTCTTGTATGCACTCTTTCAAATAAATAAGTAAAGTCTTTAAAAAGTATCTAATTAAAAATAAGAATATCTAATCACTGCGATGTACTCTTTTTAAAGTTTTTCCATTTTATTTTATTTCTTTTCAGTGTTCCAAAATTCATTGTTTATGCACCACACTCAGTGCACCATGCAATAATGCCCTCCATACTACACACCACCAGGCTAACCCAACCCCCCACCCCCAACCCTCCAAACCCTCAGTTTGTTTCTCAAAGTCCACAGTCTCTCATGGTTTGTCTCCCCCTCCAATTTCCCCCATCTCAATTCTCTCTATCTCCCAATGTCCTCCTTAGGCTCCACAGGTAAGTGAAACCATATGATATTTGACTCTCTCTGCTTGACTTATTTCACTCAGCATGATCTCTTCCAGTCCCATCCATGTTGATATAAAAGTTGCGTATTCACCCTTTCTGATGGAGGTATAATACTCCATTGTATATATGGGCCATATCTTCTTTATCCATTTGACTGTTGAAGGGTATCTTGGCTCTTTCCATAGTTTGGCGACTGTGGCCATTGCTGCTATGAACATTGGGGTACAGGTGGCCCTTCTTTTCACTACATTTGTATCTTTATGGGTATATACCCAGTAGTGAAATTGCAGGGTCATAGGGAAGCTGTAATTTTAATTACTTAAGGAATCTCCATACTGGGGATGCCTGGGTGGCTCAGTCATTAAGTGACTGCCTTCAGCTCAGGTCCTGATCCCAGGGTCCTAGGATCGAGCCCCACATCGGGCTCCCAGCTCGGCAGGAAGCCTGGCTCTCCCTTTCCCACTTCCCCTGCTTGTGTTCCCTCTCTCGCTGTGTCTCTCTGTCAGATAAATAAAATCTTTAAAAAAAAAAAAAAAGAATCTCTATACTGTTTTCCAAAGTGGCTGCACCAATTTGCATTCCCACCAACAGTTCAAGAGGGTTCCCCTTTCTCCACATCCTCTCCAACACATATTGTTTACTGTCTTGTTAATTTTGGCCATTCTGACTGGTGTAAGGTGGTATCTCAATGTGGTTTTGATTTGAATCTCCCTGATGGCCAATGATGATGAACATTTTTTCATGTGCCTGTTAGACATTTCTATGTCTTCTTTGGAGAAGTATCTGTTCATGTGTTCTGCCCATTTTTTATGTCTTTTTTGATTTTTTTGATGTTTTTTGATGATTTTTTTGATTATCTATTTTGTGTCTGTTGAGTTTGAAAACTTCTTTATAGATCTTGGATATCAGCCCTTTTTCTCTAGTGTCATTTGCTAATATTTTCTCCCATTCCGTGGTTTGCCTCTGTTTTGTTGACTGCTTCCTCTGCTGTGCAGAAACTTTTGATCTTGACGAAGTCCCAAAAGTTCATTTTCGCTTTTGTTTCCTTTGTCTTTGGAGACATATCTTGAAAGAAGTTGCTGTGACTGATGTCAAAGAGGTTACTGCTTATGTTCTCCTCTAGGATTTTAATACATTCCTGCCTCATGTTGAGGTCTTTTATTCATTTTGTGTTTATCTTTATGTATGGTGTAAGAGAATGTTTGTGCTTCATTCTTCTACACATAGCTCCAATTTTCCCAGCACCATTTATTGAAGAGACTTTCTTTTTTCCACTGGATATTTTTTCCTTCTTTGTCAAATATTATTTGACCATAGAGTTGAGGGTCCATATCTGGGCTCTCTACTATGTTCCACTGGTCTATGTGTCTGTTTTTGTGCCAGTACCATGCTGTTTTGGTGATCACAGCTTTGTAGTAAAACTTGAAATCAGGTAATTGATGCCCCCACTTTTGTTTTTCGTTTTTAACATTTCCTTAGCAATCCAGGGTCTCTTTGGGTTCCATACAAATTTTAGGATTGTTTGTTTCAGTTCTTTGAAAAATGCCACTGGAATTTTGTTCGGGATGGCATTGAAAGTATAGATTTCTCTGGGCAGTATAAACATTTTAACAATGTTTATTCTTCCAATCCATGAGTGTGGGATGCTCTTCCATCTTTTTGTGTCTTCTTCAATTTCTTTCATGAATGTTCTGTAGTTCCTCAAGTACAGATCCTTTACCTCTTTGGTTAGGTTTATTCCCAGGTCTCTTATGGTTCTCGGTGATATAGTAAATGGAATCGATTCTCTAATTTCCCTTTCTATATTTCATTGTTAGTGTATAAGAAATCAACTGATTTCTATATATTGATTTTGTATCCTGCCACATTACTGAATTGCTGTATGAGTTCTAGTAGTTTGCAGGTGGAGTCTCTTGGGTTTTCCATATAAAGTATCATGTCACCTATGGGATACAGCAAAGGTGGTCCTAAGGGGGAAATACATAGCCATCCAAGCCTCCCTCAAGTAAATTGAAAAATCCTTAGTACACCAGCTCTTTTTACACCTTAAAGAACTGGAAAATCAAGAACAAAGTACACTCACCCCACACACAAGAAGGGAAATAATCCAGATTAGAGCAGATATCAATAAGATTATAGTAGAACACATGTATGAAGCTAGAAGCTGTTTTTATAATGATTCAATAATATCAATAAACCATTGGCCAAACCAATCCAAAAGAAAAGAGAGAGGACCCAAATTAATAAAATTATGAATGAGAAGGGAGAGATCACAGCTAACACCAAGGAAAGAGAAACAATTATCAGAATTTTTATCAACAGTTATATGCCAATAAGTTAAACAAACTAGACAAAATGGATGCATTCCTGGAAACCTATAAGCTTCCAAAGCTGAATCAGGAAGAAATTGACAACTTAAATAGACCAATATCTAGTAACGAGATTGAAGCAGTGAAAACAAGAGCCCAAAAACAAGAGCCCAAGACCTGACTGACTCCTTGGAGAGTTCTGCCAAACAGTCAAGGAATAAATAATACCTATTATCCTGAAGCTGTTTTAAAATTTGAAACAGATGGAGAACTTCAAGGCTCTTTTTATGAAGCCAGCATTATCCTGATCCCCAAAACAGGCAAAGATCACAACAAAAAAGGAGAATTTCAGGCCAATGTCCCTGATGAATATGGATTCCAAGATTCTCAACAACATCCTAGCTAATAGGATCCAACAGTACATTAAAAAGTTTATCTACCATGACCAGGTGGGATTTATCCATGGGATGCAAGAGTAGTTCAAAATTCGAAAGTCAATCAATGTAATAGAACAAATCAATAAGAGAGGAGAGAAGAACCACATGGTCCTCTCAACTGATGCAGATAAAGCATTTGACAAGATACAGCATCCATTCTTGATTTAAATGATTCAAAGTATAGAGATAGAGGGAATATTCCTCAACTGCATAAAATCTATCTATGAGAAACCTACATAAAATTTCATTCTCAATGGGGAAAAGCTGACAGCCTTCCCTTTGAGATCAGGAACATGACAAGGATGCCCACTCTTGCCACTGTTGTTTAACATAGTACCAGATGTCCTAGCAACAGCAATCAGACAACAAAAAGAAATAAAAGGTATTCAAATTGGCAATGAAGAAATCAAACACTCTCTCTTCACAGATGACATACTTTATACTGCTCTGTACTCTTGAAACTAGTAGGTTGCTGTTTGTCAATTGTTTTTCAATTAAAACAACAACAACAATGTTCTATTAAAATGGAAGCAAAAGAAAGAAAAGAGACACGAGGACAGCTACAGAATTCCAAAATCTGTCTGAAGAGATATCTAGAAGGACAAAGAAAATGGAGGAGGGGCAGCCCTTCACCTCTTCAGCCCTATTTTCTTCATAGAAGTCATCTGTCACTGAAATTATAATTTGGCTGTATGGGATGTATGACTATCCCTATCTGAAATCAATCTTTATAGCATGTAAAAAGTAGATTTTAAATGGTCCTTAATTAATTTTCTTAGAAATAAAATTGTTAAATCAAAGAATAGGCAGAGTTTTCCCATAAATTCCAATTTTAGAAATTTATTTTAAAGCAAAACAGAGAAATGTACAAAGTTTTATGTACAATGATGTTCATATCAGCTTAATTTATTATCAAGAAATATTGGAAACAAATGCCCTATATAGCAGGACACTTAGTATGCACATGATGGGATATTCATATATGATTGAGTTATATGCTACATTTAAAAATTATATTATAGAAGGTGATTTATTGACATAGGAAATGCTTGTAATATATCATTAAATATTTTTAAAGATATTTAAAATATAACAAGTAGTATATGATCTAAATTTTGGGAAAAATAAAAATGTGTCTGCATACACAAACACACATGTACATACACACATAAGAATAAAGACTGTAAGGATATGTATCACCTTGACAAAATGTTAACAAAGTCTATTTTTAGATTGAGGCATTACATGTGACTTTTGTTTTTATTTTGTCCTGTGCTTTTCTATATTACACTTTCTCTATTTTACTTATATAATAGGGAAAAAGTTATTTTTTGAAATAGCAGTACATTAAATTAAAATGTACAATTTGCCCATTGAGATTTAATATAACTGATTCAAATGGCTGTACAGACTGGTAATTACTCTAAATCTATTAACACCAAGTTTATCAGCTTTCACTTTTTAAATATGACCTTTATTCTTTTGTATACCAGTGCATTATTAAAAATCTTTTTGGATATACTCATTTGGTGCTGATGAAGAGACTGATGATATGGATCCTGCAGTTCTATTATTGGCTATGCCACAAACTCCTTTGTTCCTGAAGCAGGTTACTATCTCATGTGAATCTTCTTGGGTGGTGATAGTTTGCATTTCTTAGATAAAAGTCCTAGATATAGGTATTAGAACTTCGAACTTTTGTGTATATCTTAGCACAGATTTCAACACATTTCTTGTTCAGAAAACTAATAGCAATGCTAAGATCCCACACATCCCATGGAATATTTTGTCATTAATTAGCTTTATCTTTTTCTGAACATGAACCAGTTAGCATCTAAATCCAAATAAAGAAAAAAATAAAAGAACAATCTCAGGACTAGAAATAAAACAGTTTTAAGGTCCTGAAACTTCAAATGAACATAAGTCTACAAATCCTTTAGAAATATTACAGTCCAACAGTATTTTCCTGAAAACTTGTTTTGTGTGCAGGGCTGGGAAAGTTGGGGATGAAATTGAATTAAAGCATAGTTAGCGCACAATTAAGAAACTGCGACAAGGGCATGAAGGAAACTAACACAACAACAAATCAGGGGAACCAATGGAAAATGATATAAGGAAAAGGAAACTAACAGTTATTGAGCATCAACTGAACTGTTTATCACATTCTAGTTGTTGGGGCAGCAAGTAAAGAGTGGAGTCAAATATTACTATAGAATTTGGACTCAATTAAGGATTAATAAGTGATAAATCATATCATTACTTTATTTCAAAGTAATTAGAATTATAATGTTTGCATACATTTAGACTTACCCTGCATATGTAACAAAGCCTTTCTTTTGGCAGCTTTTTACATTTTTGTTTTAGTTTTTATTTTATCAAAGGTAAACTGGTACATGAATTAAATAGGCAATTAATCCTATGAGGTATATTAAGAGCACTTCCTTGACTACTTTTATCCCATATTTCCTACTACCTAGAGACAATCTCTTTCTTTTAACTGATCATTTTGGTATGTACCTTCATATTGTCATATAATGTATTTATATTGCTACATTTTAATATTATTATGAAATTGTGGTATTATCTATTTCTTTCTTACTGTATGATGAGGAGTTAGTTATTTCTCACAACCTCTACTACACTTCCTGTGTCCCATCCTCTCATATAGTTAGTTCATTTATTACATAGTGCTTACATGAAATTACAAAGCAAATGCTTAACTGTGCTGAGTTAGTAGTAATCTATATGTACTTGTCCTTTCCTGCTCAACTTTTGGTTCTCCCCTCAGTTAACAATTATTTTGGTTTTGATTGCTTAGTCTTCTATGTATTTATCACTAATTTAAACCCATACTCTCCCATGTTGTATAAATCTTCTTTCATATATTCAAACACAAATTTTTTCCAAGCACAATTTTATCTTCTTAATGTCCTTCAGGTACCAATTTTTGGGGACTATGATAGAGTCTCTTTTTTCTTCCCCTTTCTTGGTATTTACCCTGGTTTTAGAGTTGCATATCCTCTAGTACCTTTCTGGGAAAGGATGCCTGAGTGGCACAGTTTTTGAGACCTTGAATACCTGAAAAGTTTTTGTTTTATCCTTTTCTTGATTGATAGTTCACAAGCATAGAATTCTAGGTTAAGGGATGCCTGGGTGGCTCAGTTGGTTAAGCGGCTGCCTTGGGCTCAGGTCATGATCCCAGCATCCTGGGATCGAGTCCCACATTGGGCTCCTTGCTTGGCAGGGAGCCTGCTTCTCCCTCTGCCTCTGCCTGCCACTCTGTCTGCCTGTGCTCTCTCTCCCTTTCTCTCAGACAAATAAATTTTTAAAAAAAGAATTCTAGGTTAAAACTAATTTTCTGTCAAAATCTTGAAATCACCATTTCATTCTCTTCTAGCTTCCAGTATTGCTAAGAAGTTTTATACCATTCTGTGATATGATCCCTTGTGTAAGGGAAGTTACTTCTCTCTGAATCTTTTAGGACCTTTTTCTCTCGTCTAGAGTTCTAAAATTTTATGATGATGTGTTTTGGTGAACCTATTTTTATCTACTGCGCTAGGTACTTGATGAGCCCTTTCATTCTGGAAACTCATGTTCTTTAGGCCTGGGATGTTTTATTGAATTCTTTCTTTGATAATTTTCTTCCATCTGATTTCTATATTCTCTGTTTCTTCAACTCTTATTATTGGAATCTTGGATAGATCTTCTATTGTTACTGTCCTTTTAATTTTCTGTCTCTTAGCCTTTTTACTCTACTTTCTGGAATATTTCTTAGACTTTATCTTTTAAGCCTTCTTATTGGGTTTTCATGTGTAAGAAGCTATTTTTAATTTTCAAAACACTTTATTGTCCTTAGATGTTCCTTTTTATAGCAAATAGCTCTTGTTTCATGAGTTAATAACCTCTCCAATATCTGAGGATTTTTTTGTATTATTTTTCATTCATAGTTTTGTTTCCTCCAAGTTGTTTTGTTATGACTATTTGTTTTGTTATCCACCGGACACTTTTTTCAAATGGCTAGTGAACTCTGAGTGACACATTATAGCTTAGTGGGCACTGAAAAGCAGATTGGAAGTTCAGTGTGTTGGATAAGTTTTATTGACTGGCTTCATGGTAGTGTGACCTGGCTAAATCATTTCCTTAGAGGATACCTGGATTTTCTAATCTCCTTACTATAAAGTATAAACCTGGCTGTCAGCATTTTGGAATCTCAGTGAGGGAAAACTAGGTGGTTTTTCATATTCGATATATGAACTTTCACACAATCCACCTGTTTTAATACAGTTAACCCAATCCTTAGTTAAAACTAGTTTCTCCCTTCCAGAGACCCTTTATTTTATCTTTGCCAGAGAATTGATTGTCATTATTTTTCCATGGATAGGGAGAGGGCAGTATGTTAGCTACATGAAATAGAAAAGATACTTGGGTTGTAACTCCTCAAGGAAATTCAAATTAAAGTTTTAAACCAATCTTCCTGTTTTTTAACTCCTTATTCATCTTCCAGTGGTTCTTGGCACTGCCCTCCCTAAGGTTTTCAGGAGCACAATAATATAAAACTGGTTGCTTCTTGGTTTTCTCCACTATCAAGATTTATCTTTTCTGGGTGTACCAAGTCATTTTCTATTAATCTCATCTGCTTTGTGCACTTCAAAGGTTTGTTTCCTGCTGTATCATTTCTTATTCTTTTGGTCCTATTAATATTATGAATATTATGCCCCCTTCTAGCTTTAATCTTTTGGCTATCATTTTAATTGGGTTTTAGGAAGGTGGCAAGGCATTCAAACATCATTTTTAAAGTGGAAGCTGGCAGCTGTTTTTCAAAACTTCAAAATAGTACTGAGATGTGACCACAAAATAAGTAGTATGATTTTTTTTTGCATTCTAATTTGTAGAGACATGGGGTGTTCCTTTTTCATCAGCTTAAATTAGGTCTCAGTTTAAATTTCACTTCCTCAGAGAAGATTTCCTAAACTATTTATCTAGGTAACTTCTTAGTCCTCCATGATTTCCTAGGACAGTGCCTCACCTCTTTTTTTCCCTACACAGAAATCACAATTTTTATTTATTTTATTTTATAATATTAAGAGAATTTTGGGCTTTCCTCCAAACTAGACTGTTAGGTATTTGAGGAAAGGAGGGAGCAAATGTCTGTCTGGTTTCCCAGCACTTAAAATAACACCAGGCACAGAGGAGGCATTAAATAAATATGTACTGACTTAAATTGAATTTAGATCTGTCAATCTAAAGTGATATTAAAACACTTCCCCAAACCTTTTCAGTAGCAGATCGAAACAGAATATGGAAAAACAAAGCACAACAAAACAAAGTAAGGCTCAATTTTACAGAAAACAGCTATTTATTTTTCAATCCTCAATTATAATCCTGTATTCCCTCCTTGCACTGATCCCAAAAGCATTCTTCTTATATGTTGTGCTATCAGTTAAGAAATCAGAGAATACCAGAATCTAAACTCCTGCTAATGCAGGACTTTTTTTTCTTTTTAATCAAATCTGGTCTATGAAGGGGCAAAAACATTTTAGAGCTAGAAAATGTTTGAATTGCTGGAATATTAGAAAAGAAGCCAATTTATTGAATGGCACAGCTGTTCACTGTATGATCATTATGATCCTTGTTATTTGGGTGCTGGTTGGTATTTATATCTAATTAGTTCTCTTATAGACCATCAAGCAATCAGCATTTAGGGAATAGAGAAAAACTAAAATATATAGAGTTCCAAGCTGCCAAAAACATATAACAGAATGAATTCAGGTTTAATTTACTGTAGACTGATTACTAACAAACCACTGGAATTTGTTAGTTTGCATTTTTACATGTGTTTGTGTATGTGTGTGTTTATAGGAGATGGAAAGACAGAGGGAATAAACTTTAGAAAGTATTTTCAATGTTAAATAGTTGACAGTTTCTCTCATTACTCATTGACCTTGAATAGTTGGACTGCTGTCAAAATGAGATTTTTGCAACCCATTGCTTCATTGATATCTATTTATTGGTATACATATAACATTTTATTATACATTAATATAAATGACTGTTCTCAGTTCTTTATTAGCAACTTATGTGTTCCACAACTAAAGTCATGTTTCTGCTATTCTACCATACATAAAAAACACTTATGGACAGATTAGTGTTTATGAAAACACAAGGGGTCACAATAAAATGTTAAGGATCTTGGGGCACCTGGGTGGCTCAGTGGGTTAAAGCCTCTGCTTTCGGCTCAGGTCATGATCCCAGGGTCCTGGGATCGAGCCCCGCATCAGGCTCTCTGCTTGGCAGGATGCCTGCTTCCTCCTCTCTCTCTGCCTGCCTCTCTGCCTACTTGTGTTCTCTGTCAAATAAGTAAATAAAATCTTTAAAAAAATGTTAAGGATCTTATTTGGCTATTATAAACAGCAATGAACTGGATTATCATATACTGATGAGGAAAAATCATCATAATGCCTCTGTTGAAATTATCATGCTACCTTTCTCTCTCTCCCCACTTTGGTCCCACCATTCCCACACACATGCACCAATGAAAGCCCATGTGAAGACATAGTAAGAAAGTGGCCATCTACAAGCCAGGAAGAGAGCTCTTATTAGAAATCAGCCATGATCTCAAACTTCCAGCTTACAGAACTGTGAAAAATTAAATGACTGTTGTGTAAGCCACTCAGTCTATAGTATTTGGTTATGGCAGTCCTAGCTAAGGCACAAGAGTTCTCATATACTCTTCACCCAGATTTCCCAGTCCTAGCATCTTACATAATCATGTTACATTTAATAAAATTAAGAAATTAACATTAGCACAATACTATTAACTATACCATGTAATTTATTTATTTATTTTAAATATTTTTTTTATTTTTATTTATTTGACAGACAGAGATCACAAGTAGACAGAGAGGCAGGCAGAGAGAGAGGGGGAAGCAGGCTCCCTGCTGAGCAGAAAGCCGGACGCGGGGCTTGATCCCAGAACCCTGGGATCATGACCTGAGCCAAAGGCAGAGGCTTAATCTACTGAGCCACCCAGGTGCTCCTACCATATAATTTATTTAGATTTACCTGATTTTTATACTAATGTCCTTTTGCTGTTCCAGGATCCAATCCATGATACTACATTGCATTTAGTTGTCATGTTTCCTAAATATCTTTTAGTACATAACAAATTCTTCTCAGTTTTTCCTTGTCTTTCATAATCTTTACTGTTGTTGACTGATCTTGACTTTTGTCTGATGTTTTCTCATGACTGGTCTGAGGTTATAGATTTGGGTGATGTACAGTCAATAGGCGATATTACATTCTCATTGCATAATATCAAAGGGTCAGTAATATAAATATAACTTACTACTCCTAAGTATTTTTTAAAGATTTTATTTATTTATTTATTGGAGAGAGAGAGAAATAGAAAAAGAGAGACAGCACAAGCAAGTGAGGGGAGAGGCAGAGGGAGAGAGAATCTCTAGCAGACTCTGTGCTGGGCACAGAGCCCAAAGTGGAGCTCAATCTCATGACCCTGAGACCATGATCTGAACCAAAATCAAGAGTCAGATGCCTATGTGATTGAACCACACAGGTGCCCCTACTACTGGTAATCTTAATTGTGATTACTTGGTGAAAGTGGAGTCTTCTAGGTTTCTACAAAACAAAGTTACAATTTTTTCCCTTTCCATGCAATTTTTATTAGAAATGAGTCACTAAATCCGCACACTCAAGGAAAGAGAAAATTAAATTCCACATGCTATAGGGATGAGTATTGGAGAATTTGTGGACATGTGTTAGAAAAATACCACAGTAATTAATATTTTGGAGGTGATATCTTGAGACTATACAAATATCCTCTTTTCTCTTAAAGTTTTACACTATAATTTTAGCATCCATCCATTGATATTGCCTATAGGAATTATTATTGTGGTATTCTACGGTGAGTATCTAGTGTCCTCATTTATTCTACAGTTATCAATTGTAATTGTTCTGTAATGAAAATTTACTCCATTTCCCATTATTTATTTATTCAAGGATTCATGGATTTTTATATTATTCTTTGGGTCATAATCCATTAGTATTTATTTTATTACTCAAATCATCCTGACTTTGATCATTGGGAGTTAGATTGACTACTGTATTCTTTTCTTTCATTTATTTATTTATTTATTTATTTATACTTCCTTATTTTCTTGGACTACAAGATGCTGCAAGGGTACATCATATTTTCCCTTCTCCAGCTCTAGAGTCAGCCATTTACCAAGTATCCTTGGCTCCTTTTATTGGAGAATAGTATTTAGAAACCAACATCTGGTTGTTAGGTATGCAGACCTAAGAAATGTTTGTGAATATGCTAACTCACTTATAAATACATATTCAGGAAACCTGGGTGGCTCAGTGGGTTAAGCCTCTGCTTTCGGCTCAGGTCATAGTCTCAGGGTCCTGGGATTGAGTCCTGCATCAGGCTCTCTGCTCAGCAGGGAGGCTGCTTCCCTCTCTCTCTCTGCCTGCCTCTCTGCCTACTTGTGATCTCTCTCTGTCAAATAAACAAATAAAATCTTTAAAAAAAAATACACATTCATATTTATTCCTTTATCTATTTATATATACATGTTAAAATAAACATGACTTCATATTGATATCTACAAGTCTAACCCAACATCACAAGATTCATTCTAACATTCCTCCTTTATTTTATTTTCTTTTACAAACTTTTTCTACCACTGTGAAACCTAACACATACCATCTATAATAATCTACAATATATTTGCTAAATTGTTCAAACAGGATAGATGTAGTTTCAGAATTGGTTACTTGTTTAGCTGTGAGAAACAAATTTACCAACTAAAGTCTACTGATTTAGTAGTTTTTGCTTTTGTTCTGTGTTTAGCCTAATCCTATCTTATCAAGACATTGTTTTACAAAGTCAGGTCAGTTTCTATATTTACCACACCTTCATAAGGGTTTCTAAGCCCTATTTTAGGAGATTTTCTTTCAGTAGTTCTTGGATGTCATTCCAGAATTTTTATTTTTAACCAGGATTCCAGTGATTCTTATGCAGATAATCCCCCTTGGCCTCATTTTGTGACTTAATGACCTAGGATATATTGAGATTAAATTAAGCACATACCTATCTTTCAATCCTGCAGAATCCAAATGAGTTTAAAAAAAAAAAGCAATGCCAAAAACTACCTCATTAAGCCAAGCCAGAAAGAAACACTACGTATCTTTCTTTGAGATTTAACATTTCTTCTCATATTTGCTTTCTTTGCATTTATTTGACACTGAATTCTACTTATGCGAGTTCTAAGGAAGAAAGATGTCAAATAAAACAGAGCTTCTAGTTTCTCCTTCAGTATTATCCAGTACTGGAAACTGGGAAACCAGTTTTAGGAAACTGAGGGATCAGAAATTACCCAACTTGCAAGAACAGTAGAGGTTAATCTCCTCTGTAACCTTGAATTCCTTATTTATTATGATGAATGTTCTGGTACTTTTCTGCTTTGGTATTTCATTGCTTCAGTTCAGCACAGTAAAACATGGGAGCTGCTACCTTCAGCAAGCAGTATTCATAATAAAACCCTTTACTTTTTGTTTGTGAGTTCCAGAAAATTTTACTAATGATAATTTCTGATGCTGACTTAAAATTAGGGTGGTTTGATAATTGTCACTTTACAGATGACAAAGGAGGAACACATAAAGGAAATAACAACTCAGTATTCAAATCACTAAAGTAATTATTCAGATTAACTCTATAAATTGCTAGGATGAAATCCTGTTTTTGGTGTGTTCGCTGTTTTATTGGGCATTTTCAGGGACATTTACTTACTAAAACTTTGAAGAACAATCTCTGCTCATGGTGACATGGAGAAAGTTAAAATAGGACCAAATATGGTAAAGATTCTGAATTTTAGTCTTCTTCTTCTTTTTTTTTTTTTTTTTT
>PISX010026216.1:9729-24929 GCA_004024625.1 Mellivora capensis | reverse complement strand
TTGCACCTCACTAATAGCTTTTTTAATTTCAACTTGGTTAGATTTTAGTTCTTTTATTTCTCCAGAAAGGGCTTTTATATCTCCAGAGAGGGTTTCTCTAATATCTTCTATGCCTTTTTCAAGCCCGGCTAGAACCTTGAGAATTGTCATTCTGAACTCTAGATCTGACATATTCCCAATGTCTGTATTGATTAGGTCCTTAGCCTTTGATACTGTCTCTTGTTCTTTTTTTTTGTGGTGAGTTTTTCCGCCTTGTCATTCTTTCCAGATAAGATTATATGAAGGAGCAAATAAAATACTAAAAGGGTGGCAAAGACCCTAGGAAAATGCCATTTAAAGTAAAAAATTGAATTAACTGCAAGACTAAAGAATCATGTGGAGAAAGCCATGAATTCCACGCTTTGCTTTCTTCTCTTCTGGAGTTCCGCTGCTCTCCTTGTTAAGTGAACTTGGTCTTGGCTGGATTTATTTTGATCTTCTGGGGGAGGGGCCTGTTGTAGTGATTCTCAAGTGTCTTTGCCCGAGGCAGAGCTGCACCGCCCTTACCAGGGGCCGGGCTAAGTAATCCGCTCGGTTTCGCTTTCGGGAGCTTTTGTTCCCTGAGCACTTTCCGTAGAGTTCCGGAGGACGGGAATGAAAATGGCAGCCTCCCAGTCTCTGGCCTGGAAGAGCTGAGATTTCGGGGCTCCACTCCTCAGAGAAAAGCCCCGGCTACTCCCATCTCTTTCGCCTCTGGCCGCGCTCTGAGCTCACCCAGCCTGCGACCGGTTCAAGGTAACCCTGAGCTGAGAGCTCACTCCTCAGCTCTGTCTCTGTGGCCAGCTTCCCCGCTCCAATACCTGCTAGCTCTGCGACACTCAGACACCCCCGATCCTTCTGTGACCCTGCGGGACCTGGGGCCATGCTGATCCCGCATGGGCTTCACCCCGGTTTAGCCTCTGGAGCGATGTCCCTCCGTGGAGCAGACTTTTAAAAGTCCCGATTTAGTGCTCCGTTGCTCCGCCGCTTGCCGGGAGCTGGCCCCTCCCCTGCGGTCTATCCTCTGGTCGCTTTCGATTCACTTCTCCGCCAGTCCTACCTTCCAGAAAGTGGTCGATTTTCTGTTTCCAGAATTGCTGTTCTTCCTCTCTTTGATCTCCCGTTGGATTTGTAGGTGTTCGCAATGGTTTGATAAGCTATCTAGCTGATCTCCTGCTACCTGATGTTGTCTCAGCGGCTACTTATCCACCATCTTTGTCCGAATTCTAATTGTTATTTTAATATGAAATTTTTTAATAAATAATTATGTTGATCATCTCTTCATTTACTTTTTTGCCAGTTGTAACTCATATATTTTAGTTATGTCTCATTTTTATGGAGTATCTTTTCAAATATTTTGCTCATTTTAAATGATGCTTTATTATTGAGTTTTCAGAATTCTTTATATATCTTTATCTTAATTAATGAAGATTTATTTATTTTCATTTATTTTTTGTTATGTTACATTAGTCACCATAGTTAGTTAGCTTTGGATGTAGTGTTCTATGAGCCATTGTTTGCATATAACACCCAATTCTCCATGCAATACCTGCCCTTCTTAATACCCATCATCACCAGGCTCACCCAACCCCCAACCCCTCCCCTCTAAAACCTTCAGTTTGCTTCTCAGAATCCATAGACTCCCAGGGTTTTTCTCTCCCTCTGATTCCCCATCTTCATTTTTCCCTTCCTTCTCCTAATGTCATCCATGCTATTCCTTATTGTTCCACAGGTAACTGAAACCATATAATAATTGTCTTTCCCTGCTTGACTTATTTCACTTAGTATAATCTCCTCCAGTTCCATCCATGTTGATGCAAATGTTAGGGATTCATCCTTTCTGATGGCTGAGTAATATTCCATTGTGTATATGGACCACATCTTCTTTATCCATTCATCTGTTGAGGGGCATCTCAGCTCCTTCCACAGTTTCATTATTGTGGACATAGCTGCTATAAACAATGGGGTGCATGTGGCCCTTCTTTTCACTACATCTATATCTTTGAGGTAAATACCCAGTAGTGCAATCGTGAGATGATAGGATAGCTCTATTTTTAACTTTTTGAGGAAACTCCACACTGTGGAGGGAAAGTGGCTGTACCAACTTGCATCCCCACCAACAGTGTAAGAAGGTTCCCTTTTCTCCACAACCTCTTATAACACTTGTCATTTCTTGCCTTGTCAATTTTTGCCATTCTTGCTGGTGTAAGGTGGTAGGTATCTCAGTGTGGTTTTGATTTGAATTTCCCTGATGGCTAATGATTTTGAACATTTTTTCATATGTCCGTTAGCCAGTCATATGTTTTCTTTGGAGAAGTGTCTGTTCATGTCGTCTGCCCATTTTTTAATTGATTATTTGTTTTTTGGGTGTTGAGTTTGAGAAGTTCTTTATAGATCCTGGATACCAGCCCTTTATCTGTAAGATCATTTGCAAATATCTTTTCCTATTGTGTGGATTGCCTCTTTGTTTTGTTGACTGTTTCCTTTGCTGTCAGAAGCTTTTTATCTTGATGAAGCCCCAAAATTCATTTTCGTTTTTGTCTCCCTTGCCTTTGGAGATGTGTCTTGAAAGAAGTTGCTGTGGCCAATGTTGAAAAGGTTACTGCCTATGTTCTCCTCTAGGTTTTGATGGATTCCTGTCTCACATTGAGGTCTTTCATCCATTTAGAGTTTATCTTTGTGTATGGTATAAGAGAAAGGTCAAGTTCATTTTTCTATATATAGTTGTTCAATTTTCCCAGCACCATTTATTGAAAAGACTGTCGTTTTTTCCATTGGATATTTTTTCCTTCTTTGCTGAAGATTAGTTGACCATAGAGTTAGGGGGATCCATATCTGGGCTTTCTGTTCTGTTCCATTGATCTATGTGTTTTCTTTTGTGCCAGTACCATGTTATCTTGGTGATCACAGCTTTGTAATAGAGCTTGAAATCAGGCAGCATGATGCCCCCAGCTTCGTTTTTCTTTTTCAGCATTTTCTTGACGTTTCGGGATCTTTTCTGGTTCCATACAAATTTAAGGATTGTTTGTTCCAGCACTTTGAAAAAAGCCATTGGTGTTTTTTGGTTGGGTTTTTTGTTGTTTTTTGTTTGTTTGTTTGTTTTTTGTTTTACCATTGGTATTTTGATCTGGATGGCATTGAAAGTATAGATCGCTCTGGGCAGCATAGACATTTTAACAATGTTTATTCTTCTGATCTATGAGCATGGAATGTTTTTCCATCTTTTTGTGTCTTCAATTTTTTTCATGAGTGTTTTGTAGTTCCTAGAGTATAGATCCTTTACCTCTTTGATTAGGTTTATTCCAAGGTATCTTGGGTTTTTGGTGCTATTGTAAATGGAATCAATTCCCTAATTTTTCTTTATACTGTTACATTGTTAATGTATATAATAGGAAAGCAGCTGATTTCTGTGCATTGATTTTGTATCCTGCCACATTACTGAATTGCTGTATGAGTTCTAGTAATTTGGGAATTAAGTCTTTTGGGTTTTCCACAAAAGTATCATGTCATCTGTGAAGAGAGAGAGTTTGACTTCTTTGCTAATTTAAATATATTTTACTTTTTTTGTTGTCTGATTGCTGATTCTAGGACCTCTAGTACTATGTTGAACAATAGTGGTAAGAGTGGGCATCTTTCTCATGTTCATGATTTTTTAAAATTTAATTTTATTGTTTCAGTGTTCCAAGATTCATTGTTTATGCACCATACCCAGTGTTCCTGATCTTAAGGGAAAGGCTCTCAGTTTTTTCCCATTGAGAATGATGCTCGCTGTGGGCTTTTCATAGACGGTTTTTATGAAGTTGAGGAATGTTCCCTCTATCCCTATACTCTGAAGAGTTTTAATCAGGAAAGGATGCTGTATTTTGTCAGATGCTTTTTCTGCATCATATGGTTGTCTCTTCTCTTATTAATGTGCTCTTTTGCACTGATTTGTGAATGTTGAACCACCCTTGCACCCCGGGTATAAGTCCCACCCGATCGTGATGGATAATCCTTTTAATGTACTGTTGGACCCTATTGGCTAGGATCTTGTTGAGAATTTTAGCATCCATATTCTTCAGGGATATTGGTCTCTAATTCTCCTTTTTGATTGGGTCTTTGCCTGGTTTAGGGATCAAGGTAATGCTGGCTTCATAGAAAGAGTCTGGAAGTATCCCTTCTATTTGTATTTTTTAGAAATAGCTTCAGGAGAACAAGTGTTATTTCTTTTTTGAATCTTTGGTAGAATTCCTCAGGGAATCCAGGGACTCTAGTTTTTTGGGAGGCTTTCAATCACTGCTTCAATCTCGTTACTGGTTATTGGTCTATTCATGTTGTCAGTTTCTTCTTGATTCAGTCTTGATAGTTTATAGGTTTCCAGGAAGGCATTGATTTCTTCCAGGTTGCTTAATTAATATAGTTGTTGATAATTTCTGATAATTCTTTTTACTTCCTTGGTGTTAGTCATGATCTCACCCCTTTCATTCATAATTTTATTAATTTGGGTCCTTTCTCTTTTCTTTTAGGTAAGTCTGGCCAGTGGTTTATTGATCTTATTAATTCTTTCAGAGAACCAGCTTCTAGTTTCATTGATCTGCTCTACTATATTTCTGGTTTCTAATTCTTCGATCTCTGCTCTAATCTTTATTATTTCTCTTCTCCTGTGTGGCTTAAGCTTTATTTGTTGTTCTTTCTCCAGCTCTTTAAGATGTGAAGTTAATTTGTGTATTTGGGATTTTTCTATTTTTATGAGTGTAGTTTGGATGGCTATTTATTTCCCCCTTAGGGCCACCTTTGTGGCATCCCATAGGTTTTGAACTGATGTTTTTCATTCTCATTGGTTTCTATGTAAGTTCTTTGATTTCCAGGTTGATCCAAACATTCTTAAGCAGGATGGGCTTTAGCTTCCATGTGTTTGAATTTCTTCCAAATTTTTTCTTGTGATTGAGTTCTAGTTTCAAAGCATTGTGGTCTGAGAATATGCAGGGAATCATCTCAGTCTTTTGGTATTGGTTGAGACCTGATTTGTGATCTAGTATGTGATCTGTTCTGGAGAAAGTTCCATGTGTGTTTGAGAAGAATGAGTATTCTGTTGTTTTAGGGTGGAATGTTCTGTATGTATCTACGAGGTCCACCTGGTCCAGTGTGTCATTCAAAGCTCTTGTTTCTTTGTTAATTTTCTGCTTAGATGATCTTTTTGTTGCTGAGAGTGTAGTTTTGAGGTCTACTATTAATGTATTATTATCAATATGTCTCTTTATTTTGGTTAACAGTTGCCTTATGTAGTTGGCTACTCCCGTGTTGGGGTATAGATATTTACAATCATTAGATCCTCTTGTTAGACCCTTTAAGAATGATATACTGTCCTTCTGTATCTCTTATTACAGTCTTTAGCTTAAAATCCAATTTGTCTGATATGAGGCAAATTGATGGCTTTCTTTTGAGGTCTGTTGGCATGAAATACGGTTTTTCATCCCTTCACTTCCAGTCTGAATGTATCTTTAGTTTCAAAATGAGTCTCTTATAGACAGTGTATTGATGGGTCCTGTTTTTGTGTGTTTGTTTGTTTGTTTGTTTTTTATTTGTCTGCAATCCTGTGCTGTTTCATGGGAGCATTAGGCTGTTCACCTTGAGAGTGATTATTGAAAGACAGGATTTTATTGTCATCATGTTGCCTGTGAAGTCCTTGTTTCTACAGATTGCCTCTGTATATTTCTGTTCTATATCACTCTTATAGTCTTTCTTCTTTTATAGAACTCCCCCTTAATATTTCTTGCAGGACCAGCTTGGTGGTCACATATTATTTTGGGTTTTGCCAGTCTTGGAAGGTCTTTATCTCTTCATCCATTCTGAATGATAGCCTTGCTGGATAAAGTATTCTTGGCTTCATATTCTTCTCACTTAGTACCCTGAATATGTCTTGCCAGCCCTTTCTGGCTTGCTAGGTCTCTGTGGATAGGCCTGATGTTACTCTGATTTTCCTCCCTCTGTATGTAAGAAATCTCTTCCCCTGGCTTGGATCTAAGATTTGCATATTACATAATTAATTATATGTCATGCCATCACTCAGTTCTCATTGATCTTGGGAGGGGTCTTCTCTGCCTTTTGGACAGGAATGCTTTTTTCTTCCCCAAGTTAGGGAAGTTTTCAGCTACAATTTGCTCAAATATATCTTCTAGACTTCCCTCTCTCTCCACCCTCTCAGGGGTCTGTATAATTCTGATATTGGATCATTTCATTGAGTCATTAATCTCTCTCAGTTTGATTCCTTGGGTTTTAATTTGTTTTTCTCCATGCCGCCTTGGTTTCTTTCTTTTCTATCATCCTATCCTCTAGCTCACAATTTGTTCTTCTGCCTCATTTACCCTGGTATTCAGAGTATCCAGTTTAGACTGAATTTAATTCATAGCATTTTTAAGTTCAACCTGATTGGATCTCATTTCTGCCCTTAGAAATTCTATTTGTTGTTAATATTTTTCTCAAGCCTAGATATTGCCTTGATAATTGTTACTCTGAAGTCTGTTTCTGACATGTTGGTTATATCCATATCCATCAGTTCTGTGGTAGAGACCACAGTCTCTAGTTCTTTCCTTGGTTGGGTGGTTCCTTTTCTTAGTCATTCTGTGGTGGGGTGGTTGAGGGAATGTACAGAGTCCAAGTTATTGACCACAACCCAAGCAAGATGCACCTGTCTATAGGGACCTTAGAGTTGTCAGCTTCTTGTTTTTCCAGCCTGTCTTCTGGGGGAGGGGCCTACTGTGCTGTTACTCAGGCAACCCTGTTTGGGCAGAGTTGCCCTGCCCCCTGTGGTTTTTGGGAGCTTTTGTTCTCTGGTGGCTTTCTCTGGTGGCTTTCCAAGTCTCTTCCGAGAGTCAGAGAAAAAGTGACCATTTCCAAACCTCTGTCTCATAACAGAGAGATCACAGTCTGCTCTTCACTAAGCTCTCTAGGCCACACTGTCTCCATTTCTGTCTGTGCTGCTAAAAACCACAGCATTCTGCATGGTGCACTCCACAGCAGCACTCCCAGTCCTCACTCCCAGTGCCAGGCACATCTCTACCCTTAGTGCTTCTAAAACTGCAAGCAAACCCTAGTTTGCACATGTGCCCCTCACAGCTCCAGGTTTCAGTCTAGGGGGCTGCCCTAAAGTCCCTAACCCACTGCTACCAAAAAAAAAAAAAAAAAAAAAGTGTTTTTGCTATTCTAGGTTCTTAGTGTTTCCATAGAAATCTTGAGATCACCTTGTCATTTTCTACAAAATAAATTGTTAATATTTAATTCAGAATTGGAATGAACCTATAGATCAATTTAGGGAAAATAACCATCTTAACAATATTGATTCTTCCAAATTCATGAATATGTGTATTTCTCTATTTATTTAGATCTTTAGTTTTTTTCATCAATGAGTTATAATTTTTAGTGTGTAGTTTTGCACTTTTTTGTCAAACTTTTCCTAAGTATTTTTTGTTACTATGAAATTGTTCTAATGTCATTTTCCAATTATATAATGGTAGCGCATAGAAATTCAGTTTATTTTTAACATTGATCTTCTTTCCTGCAATCTTCTTAAACTTACCTGTTAATTCTGTTAGTTTTTTTGCAGATTCTGTTAGTTTTACTGCATAGACTATCATGTAATCTGTGAACAAAAGACAGTTTTACTTTTTCCTGTATAATATGGTTGCCTTTTATTTCTTTTTCTTATCTTATTGCATAAATTAGAACCTCCTGTAGAATGTTGGAGAGAAATGATGCCTTGTCTTGTTCATGATCTTAGAGGGAAAGGATTTAAGCATTCACCATTAAGTGCATTACTAGCTAGAGGTTTTCTGTAGTTGCCTTTCTGTTTGAGACAATTCCTTTTTCATTCTGTTTTGTTCAGAGTTTCTATCATGGAAGATTACATTTTATCAAATAGCTTTTATGTGTCTATTGAGATGATCATATATTATTTGTTCTTTATGCTATTAATATGGTGAATATTGATTAATTTTCATATTATGTGCCAACCTTGCAATCCTGGGGTAAATCTCACTTGGTAATGTTGTTGATTCTTTTTATATGTTGTATTCTGTTTAAAATTTTGTAAAGGATTTATGCATTGATATTTATGGGGAGTTATTAGTCTGCACTTTTCTTCATTTGTGGTATCTTTGACTTTAGTATCATAGTAATATTGGCTTTAACGAATGAGTTTGGAACTGTTTCTTCCTCCTCTAATGTCTGAAAAATTGTGTAGAGTTCACATTTTTCTTTTCTTTTTCATATATTTGAAATAATTTACTAGTAAAGCCATCTAAGCCCGGTCCTTAGATTATGGTAAGATTTTAAATTACTACAATTTAAGTTTTAAGTTAAATTAAAATTTTGTATTTGTATTTTTTAAATTTCATATAAGTTGTCTACTATGTTGGAAAAAGTTATTCTTGCTATTCCCTTAAGATCCCTTTAAGTTTTGTACCTGTGGAAGTGATACCCCTTCTTTCATTCCTAAATTTGGTAATTCTTGTATTCTCTCTCTCTCTCTTTTTTTTTTTTGTGGGGGGGGCAGGCTAGGCTAGCTAAAGGCTCATGAATTTTTAAAAATCTTTTTATAAGCATGACTTTTGTTTTAAATTTTTTCTCTATTTTCTCTTTTGTATTTTATTGATTTCCCCTCTGATCTTATTATTTCTTTTCTTCTGCTAGCTTTAGATTTAATTTGCTCTTCTTTTTACAGTTCCTAAAGGTGAACACTTATCGATTTGAAATCTTTTTTTCTTAATAAGATGGTTGCTGGAGGGACAGTGGATGGGATGATTAAGTAACTGGATGATGGGCATTAAGAAGGGCACTTGATATAATGAGCTTTGGGTGTTATATGCAACTAATGACTCATTAAATTCTACCTCTGAAACTAATAATACACTGTATGTTTATTAAATTGAATTTAGAATTAAACAAAAAATAAAGTAAAAATAACTGAAGATAAGTTCTTTATAGATTTTGGATGCTAGCCCTTTATCTGATATATCATTTACAAATATCTTCTCCCATTCTGTTGGTTGTCTTTTGGTTTTGTTGACTATTTCCTTTGCTGTGTAAAAGCTTTTGATCTTGATGAAGTCCTTATAGTTCATTTTTGCCCTTGCTTCTTTTACCTTTGGTGATGTGTCTAGGAAGAAGTTGTTGTGGCTGAGATCGAAGAAGTTGCTGCCTGTGTTTTTCTCAACAATTTTGATGGATTCCTGTCTCATATTTAGGTCTTTCATCCATTTTAAATCTATTTTTGTGTGTGGTGTAAGGAAATGGTCCAGTTTCTTTCTTGTGCATGTGGCTGTCCAATTTTCCCAATACCATTTGTTGAACAGACTGTCTTTTTTCCATTGGATATTCATTCCTGATTTGTTGAAGATTAGTTGACCATAGAGTTGAAAGTCCATTTCTGAGTTCTCTATTCTATTCCATTGATCTATGCATCTGTTTTTGTGCCAGTCCCATACTGTCTTAATGATTACAGCTTTGTAACAGAGATTGAATCGGAATTGGGATGCCACAAGCTTTGCTTTTCTTTTTCAACATTCCTCTGGCTATTTGGGATCTTTTCCATTTCCATACAAATATTAGGATTATTCCATTTCTTTGAGAAAAATTGATGGTATTTTGATAGGTATTGCATTAAATGTGTAGATTGCTATATGTAGCATAGGCATTTTCACAATATTTGTTCTTCTAACCCATGAGCCTGGAATGTTTTTTTATTTCTTTGTGTCTTCCTCAATTTCTTTCATGAGTACTCAACAGTTTTCTGAGTACAGATTCTTTGCCTCTTTGGTTAGGTTTATTCCTAGGTATCTTATGGTTTTGGGTGCAATTGTAAATGGGATCGACTTCTTAATTTCTCTTTCTTCTGTCTTGTTGTTGGTGTACAGAAATGTAACTGGTTTCTGCGCATTGATTTTATATCCTGACAGTTTACCGAATTCCTGTATGAGTTCTAGCAGTTTTGGAGTGGAGTCTTTTGGGTTTTCCACATAAAGTATCATATCATCTGCAAAGAGTGATAGGTTCACTTCTTCTTTGCCAATTTGGATGCCTTTTATTTCTTTTTGTTGTGTGATTACTGAGGCTAGGACTTCCAGTACTATGTTGAATAGCAGTGGTGATAGTGGACATCTCTGCCATGGTCCTGACCTTAGAGGAAAAGCTCTCAGTCTTTCCCCATTGAGAATGATATTCACTGTGGGTTTTTCACAGATGGCTTTTATGATACTGAGGTATGTTCCTTCTATCCCTACACTGTGAAGAGTTTTAATCAAGAAAGGATGCTGTACTTTGTCAGATGCTTTTTCAGCATCTATTGAGAGGATCATATGGTTATTGTCCTTTCTTTTATTAATGTTGTGTATCACATTGATTGATTGGCAGATGTTGAACCAACCTTGCAGCCCAGGAATAAATCCCACTTGGTTGTGGTGAATAATCCTTTTAATGTTCTGTTGGATCATATTGACTAGTATTTTCTTGAGAATTTTGGCATCCATGTTCATCAAGGTTATTGGTCTGTAATTCTCCTTTTTGGTAGGGTCTTTGTCCCATTTTGGGATCAAGGTAATGTTAGCCTCATAAAATGAGTTTGGAACTTTCCCTTACTTTTCTATTTTTTGGAACAGTTTAAAGAGAATAGGTATTAATTCTTCTTTAAATGTTTGTAGAATTCCTCTGGGAAGCCATTTGGCCCTGGGCTCTTGTTTGTTGGGAGATTTTTGATTACTGGTTCAATATCCTTACTGGTTATGGGTTTGTTCAGATTTTCTATTTCTTCCTTGTTCAGGTTTGGTATTTTATATGACTCTAGGAGTACATCCTTTTCTTCCAGATTGTCTAATTTGTTGACATGTATTTGCTCATAATATGTTCTTTTAATTGTTTGTATTTCTTTGTTTTTGGTTGTGATCTCTCCTCTTTCATTCATGATTTCATTTATTTGGTTCCTTTCTGTTTTCTTTTTGATAAATCTGGCCAGAGGTTTATCAATCTTATTAATCCTTTCAAAGAACCAGCTCCTACTTTCATTGGTCTTATTAATTTCTTGCCTTTATTGTTTTTTTCCTTCTGCTTTTGCTTTAGGTCTAATTTGCTGTTGTCATTTATTTTTTAAGATGGATACTGAGAAATAGATTTCATTCTGGGTAAAATTTAAGCTGCATCCAAGAAGTTTTAATGTGTGCTATTAGGACTTAGTTCAGATTATTTTAAAAATTTCATTTTTAGGGGCCCCTGGGTGGCTCACAGGGTTAAAGCCTCTGCCTTCGGCTCAGGTCATGATCCCAGGGTCCTGGGATCGAGCCCCGCATCAGACTCTCTCTCTGGTGGGGAGCCGGCTTCCTCCTCTCTCTCTCTGCCTGCCTCTCTGCCTACTTGTGATCTCTCTCTGTCAAATAAATAAATGAAATCTTTAAAAAAAATTTTCATTGTGATTTTTTCCCTAGTTTATCAATGTCTTGAAGTTTATTTTTAAATTTTTAAGCATGCAATTTTCTACCTATCTTTCTGTTATTAATTTCTAGCCTAATTATGCTGTTTCAAAATGTGGAATCTGAATGATTTCACTCGTTTGATATTTGTTCAGACACTTTTTATGAGCCACCATATATCATTCTTATAAATAATCTATAATTGTTGGTTCCAATATTTTATATACATCTAATCATTTTCTTAATTGTATTATTCAATTCTTCTCTATCCTACTGCATTTTTTAAAAAAAGATTTTATTTAAATTTTAGTTGATTTGCAGTGTAGTATTCATTTCAGGTGTATAATATAGTGATTAAACAGTTCTATATAATACCCACTGCTTATCACAAGTGAACTTCTTAGTCCCCATCACCTATTTAACCCATTCCTGTACACATCTCCCCTCTAGTAACCATCAGTTGTTCTTTACAGTTAAGAGTCTGTTATGTAGTTTGTTTCTCTCTTTTGTCCCTTTGTTCATTTGTTTTGTTTCTTAATTTCCATATATGACTGACATCATAATGTATTTTTCTTTCTCTGACTCACTTATTGCACTTAGCATAATACTCTCTAGCTGCATCCATGTCTTTGCAAATGGCAAGACTTTATACTTTCTAAATAGCTGAGTAATATTCCATTACATGTACCACATCTTCCCTTTTTTCCCCTTAAATCTAGGGTTAGAGTTTCTATTAGGGTGAAGGACAAAGTGAGGGACAGGTGGGGGTTAGGTTTAGGACCAGGGTGAGACTATGTGCCTGGTATCCTGCAGTTCAGAGACCTCTTGAGAGTTTAGGCTTAGAGTCAGTGTTAGGGTAAAGGTTAGGGGTTAGATGGTGGGGGTTATAAGTTATAGTTATGTTTAAGTTAGGGTTAGGGTTATGGTATCTGCCTAATAATCATGCAGTTCAGAGACATCTCCAGAGAAGAAAACCCTAAACTTCTTCTGGGGTGAAATAGTTAGGGCAACCATCTACTAGGCTAAATCAAGGAGGAGATTTGAGCCTCCCAATGCTCTTTAAATAGATATTTAGTTGTTCCTTCTGCTTTTATTCTCTATCTTTACAACCATTTCCATAAATATTACCAATTCTAAAAAGTTTGATGTCTTCTTGAGAATAACTAGGCTGCTTTTCATCTTTTCTTATCATGGGCTCAGGAACCCTTTATGTAAGATCTGGGGTTAGAGTGAGGATATGTGTCTGGTAACCTGCAGTTCAGAGACTCCAGAGTGTTAGGGTTAGGGTTAAGGTTATGGTTCTCTTTAGGGTTAGGATTTGGTTAGGGTTAGGATATGTGCCTGATATCCTGCAGTTCACAACTGCTGCTCTTAACTGGTCAAAACTATAAACAATCTTTCAGGTAAATCTTCTTTCATTACGATAGCTGTGTATGAATGCTTTTCTATGGAAGCATATGAAAACAGTTGTATTCTTAACTCCTTGAAACTAGACTGTGTGCAAATCATCTGTTAACTAACATCTTTCTTTCAGATAAAATGTTGTAAACATGTGGAAGCAAATGGGAATAGCAATGTGCTGACCTCTTTGAATCTACAGTATGTATAAACTGTCAAGTGACATCTTCTTTCTTTCAGATCTAATTGTTGTAAACTTATGTGTAGAAGCATGTGGTAATAGAGCTATTCTTTTTTTTTTTCATCTATATGTATCTTTTCTTCCTCCAAAATTTTATTTAAATTCCAGTTAGTTAAAATACAGTGTAATACAAAAAAAAAACAAAGCAAAACAAAAACAAAACAAAACAAAAAACAAAAACCAAAAACAAAAACCACACAGTGTAATGTAAATTTCAGGTGTAGAATTTAGTGATTCATTACTTACATACAACACCCAGTGCTCAACCTACCGCTTTTTAGATCCTTGATCTGTATGTAATTGAGAAAGGTGTGTTAAGATCTCTTTGTATCACTGCAGACTTATTTAAATTTATTCTTACTTCTGACAGTATTTGCTTTGTAAATTTGGGAACTATATTAGTAGGTGCATACAAATTAGAATTGTTTTATGTTCTTGGGATTAAGCATTTATTACTATGTAATATCTATGGTTAGTAATGCTTTTTTCTTAAGGTTTACTATGGGTAATATTAACAAATCTATACTTTTTTTTAGTTGGTGTTTAAAAGGTATATCTTTTCTTAGACATTTTTAATTTCAACTTTTCTATGTCATTGTATTTAAAATATTCCTCTTATGATCAGAATGTAGTTGGGATTTATTTTTCTTGAGTTTGTTGATCTTTATCTCTTCATTGAAGTATATAACATATATATAAGTACTATTTTTGATTAAGTATCATAAAATTTTTGGTTTTTTCTTTGTACTAGTTTCTTAGCTCTACTTTTTTTTTCTTTTAGATGTCACTTTTTACTGCTTCTTTTTCTCAGTGAAATGGGAAATAAGGTCATCAACTTAGAGTAAAGATGAAGGAGGAAATGATGGAGTTTTGGAGAAGAGAAGAAAGGGTTAAGGCATGTAAAACTAGAAAAAGATGCAGTAAGACAGCTGGGTAGCACAAGTGTCCTGATGTTACTGGTGAGGAAATTTGAATGAGCTCATCAATATAAATGTGTGTTTTTCTCTAGACATATTCAGCTGCATAAAGGCAGGTGTGGAATGGACAGAATTTAAGATTAAGATTTAATTTAATTTAATTTAAGATTAAGATTTAAGTAGATTTAAAATAACTTTTTTCATAAACATTCTTGTAAAAACCCACAGGCCTCTGAATTATTCTCAACCCATAGAAGAACTTTAGTTATTGGAGCTTTAAAAGGTAAGAATAGATAGTATAGGATGGTAAATTAGTAGATCCGATAAACAAACACAATAACAATAATAGTGATGCAAAATACAGCAAAGCTCTTTCTTCAATTTTATAAGGGTATCAAACCCCTTCTAGAACTACTCTCCTCTCATCTGGCATTCAAGAGTAGCAATATATACTATCATCTACAATTCATGGTTGAGAAAACATGCAAATATGTTTTATTAATTATAAAAGTAATTTGCCCCAATTTTAGTTAGAAGAAATGAATGATGTTTCTTTTAAATATTTTTCCACATCTTAAGTTGATGCAAAACATCTTAGGTTATCATAGTGATTCGCTGTTTTCTTTTTAAGATGAGAAGCTGTGTATAGGAAGATTTGATTTTGATGGTATCTCTTTAAAAAATTAGAATCCTGGGTATTTTTTTACACTTAGATCAGTGAGCTTTATGATACTACCTTTTCTCTATTACTTACTTACTACTTACTCTATTACATTACTTTATGATATTACCTTTTCTCTATTACTTACTACTTACTCTATTACTTATTATTTATTACCAAAATTACTTCATAATTTTGTCCAGTGTTATGTCTTTTATGTTCTGGCCTGTGGTTGATGAGGTAGAGTTTCCTGTTAAAGGGTATATAGGTGCATTTCTCTACACCAACAAGACAGAAGAAAGAAAAATTAAGGAGTCAATTTCATTTACAGTTGCACCCAAAACTCTAAGATACCTAGGAATAAACCTAACCAAAGAGGCTAAAAATCTATACTCAGAAAACTATAAAGTACTCATGAAAGAAATTGAGGAAGACACAAAGAAATGGAAAAATGTTCCATGCTCCTGGATTGGAAGAACAAATATTGTGAAAATGTCTATGCTACCTAAAGCAATCTACACATTTAATGC
>PISX010026215.1:0-23830 GCA_004024625.1 Mellivora capensis | reverse complement strand
GGGACTCTGGCCTGAGCTGAAGGCAGTCATCCAACCAACTGAGCCACCCAGGCATCCCTGAAGACTTTTTTCTAAAGAAGGAACATATATTGTGACTCATGTACACCTTCTTGGTATTGGCCTGGCTTTTTGACCTACCAGGCTTAAGTCAGGTACCACCATTCACCTAGTAACTCTTTCTTGAATTGGAGGAATGGTATTTAGAAAGATAAACTCTTTGGGATTATACTTTATAAGCCCATAAGTACTGGTAAAATTCAATGATGGAATAAAGAAGTTAGGGAAAAATTGCTTTCCACAGATGATCAAGATAAGGAAGCAAAGAACAGGACAAAGAATTAAGGACTGAGTAAAAATAAGTAAAAATGCTGCATTTTTTTCCTCATGGGACAGATTTTTCAACAACTCCTGAGGACTAAAATATAAGCTTTGACGCCTCAAGTTCCTTTGCAGTTCTGTTCTAAGAAGTAATTAAATCCATTTAATATTTTTGTCTTTGCACAACACTAATTTATTCCTATTTTGATCTTAATGGTTCTAGCAGAACTTACGGTTTATTCATTTGCATAAATGTGGATTGTGTAAAAACAGTCTTTAAATGACTTAATATATACGAGACACTTAGAAGAGGATCTGGTAATGTTTGTACTACATAAGTGTTATTTTATCACAAGAAGAAAAAATTCTACAAGAAATCTAAAAGCATTAAGCTGTTTATAGTTAATCTTTGGAATGCCTTTTGGTTAAACTTTCCACAGTTTAGCATGAGTGACATGAGATTGAAGGGATTGAACTTGTTTCCCAGATGGTCGGATGACATTTTTGACTTTTTAGGATGACTTTCGAGGCTGTCTTTGTCTGATGGCTTATGTCAAAGTCTGTCTTTTCTAGTCCCTTGAGTTTTGAAGAGTAACGGGAGATGTTTTGAACCATTAGATGTCGCTTTCTTCTCATTGCTTTTGGTTTAGGAAATACGCCCAGGGTTTAAGCTTTTTAGTTTTCTTTTCTTCTTCTTCTTCTTTTTTTAAAAGTCTATAAATAGTCTTTGTGTCAAAGCTAAGTGGGAAATTTAATTTTAGATCAGTAGATAAGAGGCACAATACTCAACTCCTTGGAATGATTAAACTTTGTGCCTGTTTTAAGTGACCTGACTCAATGTCCCTAGTTGACTAAATCTGGAAATGCAGTTTGTGTGTATATATTGTTGAGGTTAACATAGCAATGTTTCTACATCACACATTTTTGTCTGGGTATACCTTTATTTAATTCAAAGTTCATGTTTTTTTTTTTTTTTTTCCTGGCAGTCACTGAGTGAAAACTGTATCCTGATACCTGATTAGTATTGCTCTTCCAGAAAAATCTCTGATTCCCCTCACCCACCCAAATCACTTAGGAAAAGCCTTGTACTTACCACTTAGTTTTTAGCTTCATGGAACCACCTTCAGTAACCTTGAGAACATGGACTCTCTTTTTCAGCCTTATTACATGCCACATTGTTGGAAGGGTCATAGAGAGGACATGACTGTTAGTTGAGCCAAGAGCTGTACCCAGGCAATCAGGGGCTCCTTAGCCCCTCCCCTGCCCTTTGAATGTATCTTCCACTCACTTTTCCCACAGTAGGAGCCAATTCAAGTACATGGCCTTGAGAGAGTAAGGGGTCATAAGACCACCTGGATGGTATACATGACTGAGCCCAGCTGTGTCCCGTTTATGAACTCTTAAGATTATGGTGGGCAGGTGCTGCCGCCCAGACAAGCTGTATAAGTTCCCGTGCTTATTCAATCTGCCACCAACCACGTGGGATTGGTCTCTCTTTGTTCTCCATGTATAGGGACTGATTTCATATTTCACATGGGGAACTCTCAAAGTTTGGAACCAACACAAGTATACTGCACAGAGTTCTTCTATCAGGTACATCATCAATAAGTATTTGTTAAATGAATGAATAAATAATTAAATGGGGCAAAAAGTGATTTGGGAATGCTTTGATCTTCCAAATGGATTTACCTTTTTTGTATGTGGATGTCCTGTTGTTTCAGTACCATTTGTTGAACTGTCTTTTCTGCACTGTACAGCCATTACTCCTCTGTCAAAGATCAGTTGACCCTATTCACAAAAGTTGTTTTCTGGGCCCTTAATTCTGTTCCATTGTTCTCTTTGTCTTTTACCAATATGACACTGTCATGATTACTGTAACTTTAAGTCTTAAAATCAGGTAGCCTTAGTCTTCCAACTTTGTTCTTCAGTATTGTGTTAGTTATTCTGAGTCTTTTGCCTCTCCATATAAACTTTGGAATTAGTTTGCAATATCTATAAAATAACTTGCAAAGATTTTGATTGGGATTGCATTGGATCTATAACTGAAGTTGGGAAGAAATGACATCTTCACAATATTGAGTTTCCCTATCCATGAACATGGAATCTCTGCATTTAGTTTTCTTTGATTTTATTAATCAGAATTTTGTAGTTTTTCTCACATAGATCTTACACATTTTTTCTGAGATTTAAAAAAAATATTTTAGAGAGAGTGTGAGGACACACGAGTAGGGGGAGGGGCAGAGAGAGAGGAAGACAAGCAGACTCCCTGCGCAGGGAGTAATCTCACTGACCCTGAGATTATGACCTGAGCCGAAACCAAGGGTCAGAGGCTTAACAAACTGTACCCAGGTGCCCCAAGATTTTTTCTTTAAGGATTTTAAAAATTTATTTGTTAGAGCATGAGTGAGCAAGGGAAGGAGCAGAGAGAGGGAGAAAGAGAGAAGCAGACTCCCCAGTGAACATGCAGCCTGATTTGGGGCTTGATCCCATGACACTGAGATCATGACCTGAACTGAAATCAAGAGTTGATGCTTAACTGAGTGAATTACCCAGGCACCCCCGTTTCTGAGATTTATACCTAAGTATTTCTTTTTGTTGGCGCTAATACGAATGGTATTGTTTTTAATTTCACGTTCCACTTGTTCATTGTTGTTATATAGGAAAGCAACTGACTTTTATATATTAATTTTGTAATCTGCAGCCTTGCTTAATTGCTTAATAATTCCAAGAAGTTTCTTTTAAATTATTTTTTGACTCTTTCAGATTTTCTACATAGATCATATTACCTATGAACAAAGACAATTTTATGTCTTCCTTCCCAGTCCATATACCTTTATGATTTCCTTTTCTTACCTTATTGCTTTAGTGTGAATATGCATCTAGTATGATGTTGAAAAGGCATTTGAGAGGGACATCGTTGCCTTGTACCTGATATTTGTGGGAAAGCATCATACTTAATGCTGAGTTTCTCAGCATTAAGTATGATGCTGGCCATAGGATTTTGTTTTTTTTTTTAAGATTTTTATTTATTTATTTGACAGACAGAGATTACAAGTAGGCAAGAGAGGCAGGCAGGGAGAGAGAGGAGGAAGCAGGCTCCCCGCGGAGCAGAGAGCCCGACGCGGGGCTCGATCCCAGGACCCCAGGACCATGACCCGAGCCGAAAGCAGAGGCCCCAACCCACTGAGCCACCCAGGCGCCCCTAGGTTTTTGTAGATATTCTTAATCAAATTGAGGAAATTAACCTCTATTCCTGATTTGTTGAGTTTTTATTGTGAATGTATGCTGACTATTGTCAGATACTTTTTCTTTTTTTCTTTTTTTTATTTAAAAAAATTTTTTTTTAAATTTATTTATTTGTCAGAGAGAGAGGGAGAGAGAGAGCAAGAGCACAGGCAGACAGAGTGGCAGGCAGAGGCAGAGGGAGAAGCAGGCTCCCTGCCAAGCAAGGAGCCCGATGTGGGACTCGATCCCAGGACGCTGGGATCATGACCTGAGCCGAAGGCAGCCGCTTAACCAACTGAGCCACCCAGGCGTCCCAATTGTCAGATACATTTTCTGCATCAATTTGTATGTTCATGTGATTTTTTTTTAGATTGTTGATGCAATGGATTACATTAGTTGATTTTTAAAAAAGATTTTATTTAAAATAATTATATTTAATTAATAATTAAATTATATAAATTTAATTATATAAATCATATTAATTAATAATAATTAAATTATATAGATTTAAAATGATTTATTTAAAATTGACAGAGATCACAAGTAGGCAGAGAGGAAGGCAGAGAGAGAGAGGAGAGAAGCAGGCTCTGCTGAGCAGAGAGCCCAATGTGGGGCTTGATCCCAGGATCCTGGGATCTTGACCTGAGGGGAAGGCAGAGGCTTTAACCCACTGAGCCACCCAGGTGCCCTGCATTAGTTGATTTTTAAATATTGAACCATACCTGGTTCATACCTGAGATAGTCCCACTTGGTCATGGCATAGAGTTCTTTTAAAATATTTTTGGGTTTGATTTGTTAGTATTCTAGAAATGATATTTAAAGCTTTGTTCATGAGAAATGTTGGTCTTTAGTTTTCTTGCAATGGCTTTTCTGGTAGTGCTAGCCTCATCAAATGAGTTATGAAGTATTCTCTTTGCTTCTATCTGAAAGAGTTGTAAAGAATTGATATAATTTTTTCTTTAAATGTTTGGTAGAATTCATCAGAAAAACCATCTGTGCTTGGTGTTTTCTGTTTTGGAAGGTTATTAATTACTGATTTAATTTCTTTAATAGATACAGGCTATCCAGATAGTCTATTTTTTTATGTGTCAGTTTTATAGGTTGTCACTTTCAAGAAATAGGTCCATGTCATCTAGGTTACCAAATATGTGTGCACAGTTCTTCATAATATTTCTTTTTATCTTTTTTTAATCTTTTTATCTTTTTAATTTTAATGGGATCTGTAGGGAATGTCCCTTTTAAAATTTCTGATACCAATAATTTGTGCTTTCTCTTTCTCTCTCTAAGTTAGCCTGGCTAGAGGCTTATCAATTTTATTGATGCCTTCAAAGAACCAGTTTTTGGTGGTGTTGATTATTGGTCTGTTTTCAATTTCACTAATTTCTGCTTTGATTATTTTTCTTTATATGCTTACTTTGGATTAATTAGCTCTTTTCTTTCTAGTTTCTTAGGTAGAAAATGAGATGATTGATTTTAGAGCTTTCTTCTTTTCTTATGTAGCCATTCATTGCTATGAATTTCCCTCTAAGCACTGCTTTTACTGCATCCCAGAAATTTTGGTTAGTTGTGTTTTCATTTACTTCAAAATACTTTAAGATTTTTCTTTAGTTTTCTTTTTTGACCCTGTGTTACTTGGAAGTATATTGTATTGTATCATCTCCATGTATCTTGACATTTTCCAGCTATACTTGTTAGTGATTCCTCGTTCAATTTTGCTGAGATCTAAAAGCAGACATTGTATGATTTCTCTTCCTTGTAAACTTGAGAAAAAATGTTTATTCTGATGTTGTTAGATGAAGTATTCTGTAGATGTCAATTATATTTACTTGATTGATGGTGGTGTTGAGTTCAGCTATGTCCTTAACGATTTTCTGCCTGCTGGTTTTCTCCATTTCTAGGAGAGGAGTGTTTAAGTCTCCAACTATGATAGTGGATTCATGTAATTGTCTTTGTTCTTCTATCACTTTTTACTTCACAAATTTGATGCTCTGTTGGTAGGTGCTTACACATAAGAATTATTAAGTTTTCTTGGGGAATTGACCCATTTACCACTAAGTAATGCCCGTATTTATCCTTGATAACTTTCCTTACTTTGAAGTCTGTTCTGCCTGAAATTAGTACAGCTACTCTGGCTTTCTTTTAATTAGAGTTAGCATTATATATTTTTCTCCATTAGCTTACTTTTAATTTATGTATGTCCTTATATTTCAAGTGGGTTTCTTATAGACAGCATATAGTTGGATCACATATTTTAAAAAAATTAATTTTTATTTTTAAAGTAAGCTCTAGGCCCAGCATGGAATTTGAACTCATGATCCTGTGATTGAGTTGTATGCTCTACCTACTGAGCCAGCTAAGCACCCCAGTTGGATCATATTTTTTGATCCATTCTTATAATCTCCATCTTTTAATTGATATATACAGACCATTGACATTCAAAGTAATTATTGATATGTTGGGTTAATATCTACCATATATATATATATTTTTTTTTTATGGACACACACACACACACACACCCCACACAGCAAGAGAGGAAACACTAGCAGGAAGAATGGGAGAAGGAGAAGCAGGCCTCCTGCTTAGCAAGGAGCTGATACTGGTTTCAGTCCCAGGACCCTGGGATTATGACCTGAGCTGAAGGTAGATGCCGAACGACTGAGCCATCCAGGTGCCCCAATCTACCAATTTGTTACTGTTTTCTACTTATTGCTCTTATTTGTCTTCTTCCTACAGAAGTTTAATTTTTTTGGTGATTTTATTTTTTTAAAGCTTTATTTACTTATTTATTTTAGAGAGAAAAAGCAAGAGTGTGTGAGTTGGGGGGAAGGGCAGAGCAGGAGAATTTTCAAGTGGACTCACTGCAGAGCTTGGAGCCTGATGTGGGTCTCGATCTCACCACCCATGATATCATGACATGAGCTGAAACCAGAGTTTGGTGTTAAACTGAATGATCCGCCCAGGCACCCTAGTTTTTTTGTGATTTTAATTGAGCATTTCATATAATTCCATTTTCTCTCTTTTTAAGCACATCAGTTATAACTTTTAAAAACCTTTTTAAGTGGCTCCTTAAGGCTTGCAAAATACACTTATAACGAATCAAAGTCCACTTTCAAGTAATATTATACCACTTGAAATATAGCATGAGAACCTTGTAATAACGAAAGAATACTAATTAACTCCTTCTCATCCCTTGTATCATTACTGTCATTCATTTCCCTTATAGATAAACCCTACATAGGGGCACCTGGATGGCTAAGTTGGTTAAATATTTGACTCTTGGTTTTGGCCAATGTCATGATCTCAGCGTTATGGATCAAGCCCTGCATTTGGCTCTGTGCCCAGCAAGGTCTCTGCTTGGTATTCTCTTCCTCTCCCTTTCCCTCTGTATCCCCCTTGCTCCCATGATCTTTCTCTAAAATAAATAAATCCTGAAAAAACCCTATATAAACATATTTGTATGTATATACATAAGATATATATATATATACACACATATAAAATGGAAAATATAATTACTATTATTACTTTGAACAAACTATTACCTATTAGATCAATTAAGAGTAAGAAAGATAAGTCTTTATTTTCCTTTCACTTATTCCTTCTTATGTAGCTCCAAATTTCTAAGAACTATATTAGCTTTCTTTTCTTTCTATCTCTAGAATTTATTTTAGGTTCTTTCTTAAGATTTCCATTTCTTATATTACCTGTCTGTTCTTGAATACTGTTTATACATTGGAACCCTTAGCATATTAATCATAGGTGTTTTAAATTCCCAGTTGGAATTCCATCATTTCTGCCATGTCTCGTTATGACGTTTGCTCTTTCTCTTCAAATTATGTTTTTTGCCTTTTGGTATGTCTTATAATTTTTTCTTGATAGCTGGATGTGATGTACCAGGTAAAAGGAACTTTTGTAAATATGCCTTTAGTCATGTGGGTGTCAGCGGTGGGAGGAGGGACGTCCTAGTCTTTAATGCACCTTTCCCTCTAGATTGTAAACCTAAGGGTTTCTCAGTTCCTGCACCCCCTCCCCGAATGATTAGAATACGTCAGAGCTGAGTATTTCCTGTCTCCCATGTGGAAATTGGGGTTTTTCCCTTTTCCAGGTCAGTTGTGTTCTGATAATACCTCCGCAGTTGAGGCTATAGTTAACTAGTTCTCCTGAGGGCAGGCTCTTGTGTATGTAAGAATGGTTCCTTTTCCCGCTCCTTCTGCCAGAAGCAGGAGATTCTTCTCACCTATTTATTGTGGGAATCTGGTCAGGCTCCCAGGGTAAATTTAGAAGATTGTGGGGGTCACCCAGTGACTGACTTCCCCTGAAGTTTTTAACTTGTGCACACTGAGACCCCAGGAATTCATCAGTTACAGCTCAGGGTTTTCTACCCCACACTGGATCCCGTGGTGGTTTCTGCTGGTGCATCTCTGTTCTGTTAAGACCTGACTGTACTTGCTTGCCGGTCTCTCCAGAGTTAGGACACAGGGTTACCCTGTCTGTGTCTTCCCTTCTCTGATCAATCCAGAAAGAGCTGTTGACTCTTCAATCTGTTCAGCTTTTCACTTGTTAGAACACAGTGACAAATTCCAAACTCCTTACATGTGGACCTGGAAACCAGCATTCTCTTTTCATGAGTGTGATTTTTTTTTTTTTTTTTGTCTGCAGTGAGTATTTCTGGCATATATAACCCAGTGTGTTCTTTGGCACTAGAGAAAATGCTTCCATAGCAACGTGTTCAGTTATCGCTGTATCTCATGCTTACTTAATATTCTGGGGGAAATGCTTTGTTAATACTCTGAATCCACTTTTATTCATAGCAAAGGTCAGTCTAGTGCCCTTGTTCTCTATTGCTACACTGGAACTCTCCCCTTTAGAAGCTTCTGGCTTTTTTTCTCTAATCATGTTTATTTTAAAGGTCATCTTTTTTTTAATGCATCTCTTCATTTTAAAAGTTGACCCCCCTATTTTTAGGTCAGTTTGATTTCTCATATATGAGGAATTTTTTTGCACTTGTTTGGAAAACTCCTTGAAAGAGTCTAAAGAATTGCTTTCTTGTGTTTATATATAGGGCATATGGAGAACTTTCTATCATATGTCCTGGCTGTTGCTGAATTCATTTCACCTTTTATCTAAAACTTACATTCTCTGGCTTTTTTAAAAAAGATTTTATTTATTTATTTGACAGAGAGGGACCACAAGCAGGGCAAGTGGGAGAGGAAGCACTCTTCCCACTGAGCAGGGAGCCTGATGTAGGGCTCGATCCCAGGACCCTGGGAACATGACCTGAGCTGACGGCAGATGCTTAACAACCAAGTCACCCAGGTGCCCCCATTCTCTGGCTTTTAATCATCTCTCTCTCTCTCTCTCTCTCTCTTTCTCTCTCAATGAAATCATTGTCTTTATCTTGTTTTACATCATTAGCCAACTTTGTTTTATTTATTTATTTTGAAGAAGGGGGCAGGGGCAAGTTAGAGGGCATTTTCCACAGAGAATCAAAGAAAGTTTTATTACTTAGCAAGAATAATTCCAGAGAGCAGACTGTAGGAAGCCGTGTTGAATTATAAATTTTGGGTCATTGTCTAGGGCCATTCACTAAAATCATAGTCACCTTGCCCTTAATTTAGTTATTTCCTTTGCAAAATTGGACATTACTAAGATGTAATGAAGCTTCAGTGTTTTTCACACATAGTTAAATCCATGGATGCTAAATCCATGGATGTCAAAACTGAAAGTAATACAGAGTTGGCAATGTATGTTGGTTTTAGAATGCTAATTTTAGAATCAGTTATTTTTGTGACTTAGCATTAATCACAATAATAGCTAACAACTATTTAATGTACCCTGTATATTGAATACTGGTCTTACTATTTTCTGTGTATTAATTACTTAAATTTCTAATAATTTTTTGAGGTAGGTAATATTATTTCATTGTATATAAGGAACTTATAGGGAGGTTTAGAAACTCCTTCAAGGTCACAGTTTTAAAATGTACATGGGATTTGTTTTAATTACCTATGATAAGAAGTACAGACATGGAAATGAATGTCACGAGGAAGAAGTTTTTATTCACTGGTTCCTAGAAATAAGACAGCATATCACAGAGGGTCACACGGGGAAATACTAGGGTCCATTAGGGGGCAGGAGGAGCAGACCAAAGAATGGGAAAGAGCCTTTATTGTGTCTGTGGGAGGGACTGGGAGAAGCAGGGTAAGCAGGTTTAGGATTGAGTAGTTTGAATAATTTCAGTGGGCTTTGGAGCATAGGGACTTTGCCTGGTTTTTCTACCCGGTCGTGAGATGATTAGGGCAAAGGAATATTACCTCTTGCAGTGTAAGGGCCAGATAGAGGGGTTAATTCCCGGTATGGACTCTAGATTAGTTGATTTTCATAGGAAAGGTACACTTGCATTGGCTAGTCTTGAGACGGTTAGTCTCCTCCACCTTTTAGTGAGGCCCTAGATGCTGGAGCATCAAGGATGCAGAAAATACGAAAATAGAGTTAATCTAGTTACATAGCTCATAAATAGTGGAATAAAGATTCCCCAGCAGACTTCTGATTTAGGACACTCTGAAGTCCTCTGGTTGATACTAATGGATTCTAGACAATTCTGAAATATGACACACGGATTAAGCTACCTGTCACTGTAATTGCTGGGCTCCCACATAACTGAATGAAGAGCTTCAAAAGAGATTTAATAATGCTGCTCTAAAGCTGTTATTTGACATTTACTGAGTCCGAGCAGTGTACTCCATACATTCTCATATACTGAGGTAGAGGTGGCTGCTGGGACTACTTTGCAGACTTTGACTTTGGTTGTGATCATTAGCCTGGCCACGATGGACAAAAAACTAATAGGTTCACAGCACTTTTACATTATGAGACCATCTTAAAAAAAAAAAAGATTCTGACATGTATTTCAATGCAAAGATAGAATCAGTTGGAAAAGAGTATTTTATGAATTTATTTGAATTCTAAGCTAGAATTTTTAAATATTTATGCTTTCCCCAGTTCTGTGCAAGGTGATGTAGAAGCCACTACCCACACCCCCCAGGAAAAAAAACTTATTCTAATTTGCCCCCCAGTTTCAGATTATTTTCTGTTGAGGTTAATCAGGTTATTTTTATCATTGAGCTTCAGTTATATTATTTATAAAATTAGAATGATCATACTTAATTCCTACTGTTAGCTATGTGATGTAAATAAAACAATTGATGTAAAATGCTTAGTTGGTTTATAGTTATAAATCAGAGAATATGGGCTACTATTTATTATACATAGTATGTGTATATATATTCTCTGTATATACGGATTTGTTAGTCATAGACATTATAGTTTCCAGGGAGTTAACTCTTTTTTCCCTTCTTTTCTCCCTCTCTCGTACTTTATCTTTTCTTTCATATTAGCAGGTAAGACTTCTTTCTGATATCCCAGTCATTTTAAATAATTCTAAAGAGCTGTTATATATACCTTCTGTCACATAATGCAAGCCTCAGAATGAAGATTGATAATTGAAAAGATTACAAATAGCCTCCTTTTTTCTTATTAAGAAATGCAATAGTTATTCTGAGTTGTTGTAGGCGGAATCCTATTGGTTACATTGGAGGATTGGCCCCACTGTCTTGACTTTTTGAAAAGGTCGTGTCAGGTTAGCCCATCTTCCTGAGTCGACACAGGACAGGGTGTCTCCTTGGGTTTGATCTGCTAGGTCAGAGGCTCAACCCGGTGTGTCAGAAGGGACTTGAACTCTGTGAAATTGTAGCTGTTTTTTTTCTTTGCCTTTTTTTTCCATCTTTTTTTTTATTGTGGTAAAAAATATGAGATCTATATCCTTAACAAATTTTTAAGTGTACAGTACAGTATTGTCAATTATAAGCACAGTGTTAGAAAACAAATCTTTAGAACTTTTTCATCTTGGGGGTGGAATCTTTTGAATTTTCCACATAAAGTATCATGTCATCTGCGAAGAGAGAGAGTTTGACTTCTTCTTTGCCAGTTTGAATACCTTTTATTTCTTCTTGTTGTCTGATTGCTGTTGCTAGGACTTCTAGTACTATGCTGAACAATAGTTGCGAGAGTGGGCATCCTTGTCGTGTTTCTGATCTTAAGGGAAAGGCTCTCAGCTTTTCCCCCATTGAGAAAGATATTTGCTGTGGGCTTTTCATAGATAGCTTTTATGAAATTGAGGAATGTTTCCTCTATCCCTACACTATGAAGTGTTTTAATCAGGAAAGGCTGCTATATTTTGTCTAATGCTTTTTCTGTATCAATTGAGAGGACCATGTGATTCTTGTCTTTTCTCTTATTTATGTGTTCTATCACATTGATTGATTTGCAAATGTTGAACCACCCTTGCATCACAGGGATAAATCCTACCTGGTGGTGATGGCTAATCCTTTTAAGGTACCTGTTGGGATCCTATTAGCTAGGATCTTGTTGAGAATTTTGACATCCATATTAATCAGGGATATTTGTCTGTAATTCTCCTTTTTCATTTGTCTGGTTTTGGGCACAAGGTAATGCTGGCCTCATAGAATGAGTTTGGAAGTTTTCCTTCTGTTTCTGTTTTTTGAAAGAGCTTCAGGAGAATAGGTATTATTTCTTCTTTGAATATTTGGTGGAATTCCCCAGGGAATCCATCAGGCCCTGGACTCTTGTTCTTTGGGAGGTTTTTGATCACTGCTTCAATCTCACTGGTTATTGGTCTATTCAGGTTGACCGTTTCTTCCTGTTTCAGTCTTGGTAGCTCCTAGGTTTCCAGGAAGGCATCCATTTCTTCCAGGTTGCTTGATTTATTGGCATATAGTTGTTGATAATAATTTCTAATAATTGTTTCTATTTCCTTGGTGTTAGTTGTGATCTCTTCCCTTTCATTCACAATTTTATTAATTTGGGTCGTTTCTATTTTCTTTTGGATTATTTTGGCCAGTGGTTTATCGATCTCATTAATTCTTTCAAAGAACCAGCTTCTAGTTTTGTTGATCTGTTCTACTGTATTTCTGGTTTCTAATTCATTGATCTCTGCTCTAATCTTAATTATTCCTCTTTTTTTATTAATTATTTTTATTAACGTATAATGTATTATTTGCCCCAGCGGTACAGGTCTGTGAATCATCAGGCTTACACACTTCACAGCACTCACCATATCACATACCCTCCCCAATGTCCATAACCCAACCACCCTCTCCACACCTCGCCTCCCCCCAGCAACCCTCAGTTTGTTTTGTGAGATTAAGAGTCTCTTATGTTTTCTCTTCCTCCCAATGCTATCTTGTTTCACTTTTTTCTTCCCTAATTATTCCTCTTCTTATGTGTGGCTTAAGCTTTATTTGTTCTTTCTCCAGTTCTTTAAGGTGTAAAGTTAATTTGTGTATTTAGGATTTTTCTATTTTTTTGAGTGAGGCTTGGATGTTTTTCCCCCTTGGGACTGCCTTTGCAGTATTCCATAGATTTTGGACTGATATGTTTTCATTCTCATTAGTTTCTCTTTGATTTCCTGGTTGACACAAACAGTCTTAAGCAGGATTGTCTTTAGCTTCCAAGTGTTTGAATTTCTTCTGATTTTTTTTCTTGTGATTGAGTTCCAGTTTCAAAGCATTGTGGTGTGAGAATATGCAGGGAATAATCTCATTCTTTTGGTATGGGTTGAGTCCTGATTTATGACCCACTATGTGTTCTATTCTGGAGAAAGTTCCATGTGCATTTGAGAAGAATGGGTATTCTGTTGTTTTAGGGTGGAATATTCTGCATATATATATATATATATATATATATATATATAGTCCATCTGGTCCAGTGTGTCATTCAGACCTTTGTTTCTTTGTTGATTTTCTTTTTTTTTTTTTTTAAAGATTTTATTTATTTGACAGGCAGAGATTACAAGAAGGCAGAGAGGCAGGCAGAGAGAGAGAAAGGAGGAAGCAGGCTCCCTGCCGAGCAGAGAGCCCAATGCGGGGCTCGATCCCAGGACCCTGGGATCATGACCTGAGCGGAAGGCAGAGGCTTTAACCCACTGAGCCACCCAGGCGCCCTGTTGATTTTCTCCTTAGATGATCCTGTCTATTGCTGAGAGTAGAGTGTTGAGGTCTCCTACTATTAGTGTATTATTATTATTAATATATTAATAAAATTATTAATTTAATATGTCTCTATTTTGGTTAACAGTTGGCTATGCCCCATGTTGGGGACATAGGTATTTACAATTGTTAGATCCTCTTGTTGGATAGACTCGTTAAGTATGATATAGTGTCCTTCTGTATCTTTAACTACAGTCTTTAGCTTAAAATCTAACTTGTCTGATCTGAGAATTGCTACCCCAGCTTTCTTTTGAGGTCTGTTAGCATGAAAAATGGTTCTCCATCCGTTCACTTTCAGTCTGGATGTAGGTTCAAAATGAGTCTCTTGTAGACAGCATATGGATGGATAATGTCTTTTTATCCAATCTGCAATCCTGTGCTGTTTCATGGGAGCATTTAGGCCATTCACGTTGAGAGTGATTATTGAAAGAGGATTTTATTGTCGTCATGTTGCTGTGAAGTCCTTGTTTCTATAGATTGTCTCTGTAAATTTCTGTTCTATATCACTCTTGGGGTCTTTCTCCTTTTATAGAAACCCCCTTAGTATTTCTTGCAGGGCTAGCTTGGTGGTCACATATTCTTTCAATTTCTGCCAGTCTTGGAAGCTCCTTGTCTTTCCATCCATTCTGAATGACAGCCTTGCTGGATAAAGTATCCTTGGCTGCATGTTCTTCTCATTTAGTATCCTGAATATGTATTGCCAGCCCTTTCTGGCTTGCCAGATCTCTGTGGACAGGTCTGATATCATTCTGATGTTCTTCCCTCTGTCATAAGAAATCTCTTTCCTCTTGCTGCTTTTAAGATTGTTTCCTTGGATCTAAGATTTGCAAATAGTACCATTATATGTCGTGGCCTTGGTCTGTTCTCATTGATCTGGGAGGGGTCCTCTCTACTTCTTGGACATGAATGCTTGTTTATTTCCCCAGACTAGGGAAGTTCTCAGCTACAGTTGGCTCAGCTGTATCTTCTAGACCTTCTTCTCTCTCTCTCTCTCTCATTCTCTCTCTCTCTCTCTTTTTCTCTCTTTCTTCCCCCCCTTCACCCCTTCAGGGATCCCAATAATTTTGATATTGGAACATTTCATTCTGTCACTAATCTCTCCATTTGATTCCTTGGGTGCTAATTTGTTGATTCCTTGGGTGCTGATTTGTTTTTTCCTCGATTTCCTTCTTTTCTCTCATCTTATCCTCTATCTCCTTAATTTGTTCTGCCTCATTTATCCTGGCAGTCAGTGTATACAGCTTAGACTGCATTTCATTCATCACATTTTTAAGTTCGGCCTGATTAGATCTCATTTCTGCCCTTAGAGATTCTATACTGTCATTAATATTTTTCTCAAACCTAGATATCACCTTGATAGTTGTTACTCTGAAGTCAGTTTCTGACGTCTTGGTTATATCCATACCCATTAGTTCTGTGGAAGAGGCTGCAAAATCTGAATCTTTCCTTTGTTGGGGGTTCCTCCTCTTAGTCATTCTGTTGAATAGTGATTGAGGGAATGTACAGAGTCCAGATTATTGACCGCACCCCAAGCAAGATGCACCTGTATTATAGGGACATTAGGGTTGTTGGCTTCTTGTTCTTCCAGTCTGTCTTATGGGGGAAGGGCCTGCCATGCTGTTACTCGGGCAACCCTGCTCGGGCAGAGTTGCTCTGCTCCCTGTTGGAGGGGGATGGGCTCAGTGAAAACTGGTTTTGGGGGGCTTTTCTCCTCTAGCAGCTTTCCCTGGTGGCTTTCTGCATCTCTTCCAAGAGTCAGAGCAGAAGTGACCATATCTAAACTTCTGTCTAAAACACAGATCTCTAGTCTGCTCTTCACAGAGCTCTCCAGGCCACACTGTCTCTGTTTCTGTACTGCTAAAAAACTGCAGTGTCCTGGGTTATGCACCCCACCGCAGACCTCCCAATCCTCCCTTCCAGGTCTAGGCAGGTCTCTGCCCTTTGCGCTGCTAAAACTGCAAGCCACCGCTGGTTCGCACATGAGCCCCCGAAGCTCCAGGTTTCATTCTAGGGGGCTGCTGTAAAGTCCTTTCCCCGCTCCTATGGGTCTGCGAGTCTATGTCTGGTCCCCAGCATGCGAGGATTTTGTGGTCCTGTGTTATTTCACCTTTTGGTCTCCAGCACTTATGGCAGCTCCCTCCCTCTTCTGTTTATCTTCCTATATCTGCCCTTGGAATCAAGACTCTCTGATTCATTCCTCAAGACCACTGCAGGAGATACTCAGAATGGTCTGGGGGTGCCTGGGTGGCTCATTTGTTAAGCTCAGGTCATGATCCTAGAGTCCTAGGATTGAGCCCCTATTGGGCTCCCTGCTCAGCGTGAGGCCTGCTTATCCCTCTCCTGCTTGCCCTGCTTGTGTTCCCTTTCTCACGTCTCTCTCTGTCAAATAAATAAATAAATTCTTAAAAAAAATAGTCTGATAGATACCAGCTCAATTCAGGGGACTGGTTGAAATAGAGTCTCCTACTTTTCTGTTATATTTTCCCCTCTTCCCCTGTAGCCATGTTTTAAGGGAAAATTTGGGGGAAGAAATTTTTTGCTTTATATTACATTCTTGAAAGGATTTGATATCCAAACAAAATTAAGGGCCTGCAACAGGGCAAGCCTAACCCTGAACAAACTTGGGATTAGTTAAATTTTCCTTTGTCTTCCATATTTGTGTTTATTCCAGGTAATTAATGTGCTCATAGCAATCCTCTCCCTGCCTTGACTTTTCAAAGTCGTCCTCTCTATTTGCTCCCTCCGGTCTGCTCTTCCTAGATAGAGGCCCGCTAGAGAGACTACCATTCTGTCCTTTGAAAACATGCTTGTCCCGTTTTCTCAGAACACTGCTTTTTGCCAAGAAAATGAAAATGGACGGAGCGCAGAGGTAATGGCTTGTTTTTCTCAGATATGAATATTTCCACAGGGAATTTCAGTGATGGAAGCTGAAGAAAGCAAGAAGTGGCAATTTTGGAGGGGCACAAGGGCCAATTACAGTGGTGGAGGAGATTGTGACAGGGAAGCTCTTCTCAGCTCTTTGAGGTGATAGGACATACACACTCACCATACACAAGACGGATCAGCCTACTTAAAAACAAAAAAGGAAACATCCATTTAGTAATGTCTAGTACTCATTTTTGTACCTTCAGGAAGGTTTCCTTAAAATTATTTCCTTAAAATTTCCTTAAATTTATTATATTTCCTTAAAATTATTATATCCATTATACCCAAAATAAATATATCCATTAGTATAATTGCCTTTCTTAGGACCAAACTTTCAGGGATTAAGGGTTAAGAAGTTCTGTTGCTTTTTCCTCTCTGTAAGAGCTTGTGGCCAGAGATTCTGTCACATATGAGTGAAGAAGAAATCTCAGGGGAAAGTTCAACTTTTTTTTTTTTTAAGTCATTCTGGATGCTTCTCATAGATGTAATTATTTCTGAAGCAGTCTTCTAGGAACATTATGGGAAGGATTTGGTAGTGAGAAAAGAAATTCCAAATTTGTTTGATGTATAGTTCCCACTTGCTAAGTTGTATCTTTTTAAAGGGATACCTTGCCCTTTTACATGATCCTTAATAAAATATACATGGTTCATATAATGAAGGCTGCTAATATAAAGTTGTGTTGGGAAATTTGTATATTTCTTGTAGGTTTTAAGTATTGTATAAACTCAGGTTTATTTTATTTAGAATTCTTTCTTATTACCATTTAATTCACTTTCTGATTTAGACACTAAAGAGAAGTCTGTAATCATTGGCTTATAATCATTACAACTAAATTTGTAGAAATAGTGCTTCCCATCCCAACTTCATTCCCATTTTACCCCCATTTTTTTTCTTACAAAACAGACGTGACATTTAAACATTTCTCTAATGTTACTGGCATAGCCAACTTTGTCAAGGAGGCATATGGTTTATGCAAACACAGAGATTATCTTGGAGCATTGACATATGTAAGCTTAATTTTAAAAAGCCTGTGAAAATAGTGGGAAACAGATGGAGAGTTGCCATGGAAATCACTTACATGTAGAGGAAGAAAAATGTTACTTTAGAGTCACTGTCATTTCCATAGGACCGGTCAGACTTGCAAGCCTTTTTTCCTTACACAATTGTTAGTAATAAAAACAGTGGTTGGCATGCCACTGTATTTTTTAATTTGCCTATGGTTTTATAATGCCTTTACTGTGCTCTAAATATATTACAAGTATGCATATTTCAATTGGTCAACATATTTTGGTAGTGGGAAAGAATTCAGGTATTCAGTATTATTTTAAATTACAAATATCTTTTACATATTTTTCTTAATGAAATTATAACTTGTAGCTTATGAGTTTTTGTTCTGTAAATTTTAATCTTGGTATAACAAAATTTAGTCTCAGAATTGCATAATATTTAAAAAAAGATGACTGAAATGTGCATTTATGGGTTAATTGTATTAACTGTCAAAAATAGAGACTTAAGTCTGAATAGTTCAATGAATGTCATAAATTGCTTAAGCCAGATTTGTTATTAGAAATTATAATTGCTAGGCACTGCTCTTTAGTATAGCTTAATCATAGAGAGAGCTTAAAAACCCTAAATAGGAAGTCATTTGCATTGCTCATTTTGTACCAGTGATTATTTTCCACCTAATTGTTTTATATTTTCATTACTATGCCCTTTGGAAAAGTCAGTAACTAAATTCTAATTCTTTCTCCTTTCTTCTGAGGCAATTTTCGTTTCTGTGGTTCTGATGGAATAGACTAATCAAAAGTGGGAGAAGAATTAGAGTTGGGGCCATGGGGGATTTGGAACATCAACATAACATTTAATAAAATGTGAAGTTGAGTTAATGCTGGTTTTGACCTAAAAAATAGTGTATGAAGAATAAAGGGATAAATATCTAACAGTTACTTAAATTTGCAGTAGGAATTAATAAAAATTTATTGTTTTTATTTTTCCAAAATACTAAATTACACAATGAAAATCAACAGGAATTTAAAATGAGAATGTAGGAATCAAAGTAAAACCATGCTAAATTTTTAAAAGAATACAGATGGGTTAATGTCTAAATAATTAATTTTTGTGTTTTCTTGGTAGATTTGGATGGCAAGTTGCATTTCTGCAATTGTGTTATGGCTACTATTGTGATTAAGAAATGGAAAATGAATTTCTGAGATCCAACAAAGTCTGGTTTCATCAGCTTCAGAGCCATAATATGGAGAGCAAAAACAAAACAGTTTTTAGAGGATGGCATAAGAGAAAGAACAGCAAGAATGGGAAAATACTCATAAGTGGGGCAGCTGGATCTTGCAAATAAATTAGCCTTAGGAAAATTGTGGCCTGATACATCTCTCATTTATGAATGGGCAATTGGTTTAGTTGGCTTCTTACCTGAGCTAGGAGTTCTTCAAATCTCTCATTTGTTAGGGGCAAAGAGAAATGAATGTTTCTATGGGAATTAAAAAAATAAATGTTTTATTGAAGTATAACATACATATAGAAAGGTGCACAGATCATAATGCATAGCTCAATCAATTTCTCAAGGTGAACAAGAAATAGACTATTACCAGAAACCCATAGACTCCCCTGGTCACTATTGTCTCAAATGTAACCACCACCCTGACTTCTAAGCCATATAGTAATTTTGTCTGCTCTGAAATTTATATTAATATAATTATAGAGGATGTACTTCCTGTCTGTCTTTGTTGGCTGAATATTATGTTAGTGAGATTTATCCCTGTTGTTGCATATATAAAAGTGTTTTGTTCATTCTCTGTTCTCTGTAATATTCTGTTGTATGAAAACCCCACAATTTTTGCCCAATGCTAACAGCACTGCTATGAACATTTTTATAAGTGTTCTTACAGGGAACAGGTGTATGTTTCTTTTTGTATATAACAAGGAGTGGAACTCCTAGGACATGTGGTAATTGTTTTATTGGAAACTGCTCAATAGTTGTCTTTTTTTTTTTTAAGGTTTTGAGTATTCTCTATACCCAGCATGAGGCTTGAACTCATGATCAAGAGTCGCATGCTCCACAGGCTGAGCCAGCCAGGTGCCCCTTCTCAATAGTTTTTCTAAAGTGGTTTATTAAAGTTCCATTTCATTTGATTCTCATCCTTTCCAACTCTTGGTATTATCAGTCATTTTTATTTTTAACCATAATGTCAGGTAGTAGTAGTATCTCATGGTGGTTTTAATTTGTGTTTGAACTAAAAAAGTTGAGCACTTTTAGATATGTTTATTGACTCTTCAGATATCCTCTTTGCAAAGTGTCTGCTTAAGTTTCTTGCCCATTTTTTCTATTGGATTATCTCTTTTTCTTACAGATTTTAGAAGTTCTGGATCTTTTGTCAGTAAGATGTATTGCAAACATCTTCTTCCACCATGGGGCTTTACTTTTCACTTCTTAATCATGAATTTGATCAATAGACATTCTTTTTTTTTTAACAATTTTTAAATTAATTTATAATGTATTATTTGTTTCAGGGGTACAGGTCTGAGTCATCAGTCTTATGCAATTCATAGCACTCACCATGACACATACCCTCCCCATGACACATATCCCGTCCCTCCCACCTCCCTCCATTCCAGCAACTTTCAGTTTGTTTTCTGTGATTAAGAATCTCTTATGGTTTATTTCCCTCCCTGGTTTTGTCTTGTTTCTCATTTTCCCCTGCCTTCCCCTATGATCCTCTGTTTTGTTTCTCAAATTCCTGATATGATAATTGTTTTTCTCTGATTGACTTATTTCAGTTAGCATAATACCCTCTAGTTCCATCCATGTTCTTGTAAATGCCAAGATTTCATTTTTGATGGCTGCATGATATTCCATTGTATATATACCACATCTTATTTATCCATTCATCTGTTAATGGACATTTAGGCTCTTTCCATAGTTTGGCTATTGTGGACACTGCTGCTAAGTAAATAGCAGTCCATATTAATTTTTTAAAAATATTTTATTTATTTGAGAGAGAGCTAGTGAACAAGAGAGAGAAGGACCAGGAGGAAGGGCAGAGGGAGTTGGAGAAGCAGACTCTCACTGAGTAGGGAGCCTGAAGCAGGGCTTGATCCCAGTACCCTGAGATCATGACCTGAGCCAAAGGCAGACTTTTAACCAACTGAGCCACCCAGGCACCCCTAGAGTTGTCTCTTTTATGTGTTGGTTGCTCTTTTAAGGCTTGGCTTTTTTTCTGTTCCTAAGTACAGAGAGATCTGTTCCCAGGCCCTCAGTACTGACCCTCCTACTGCCTTTGCAGTCTCAGAGGTGGGGGTTCCCTTTGTTGCTGGGTCTCCATCTTTCTTTGGTTGCTCAATAGCTTTTCAGTCAGCCCTCAGTTTGTCAGGAGTAATTTTTTTTATTGATAGGTGTAATTTGGTGTGTTCTTTTTGATAACCAGGGAACATTTACCCTTCTGTTCCCATATGAAATTTTAAAAAAAGTTGTCTATAACACTATAGATAATATGTGTAAAGTTGTCTTCAGAGTGTTTATATTCTTTATGAGGTCTGAGATTCTGGAAGCTGCTATCAGGTTTAGGGTGGTACACAGCTATATCATTTGGCTAGACTTTTATCCTAACATGAATGTTTAAAAAGAATGGAGAGATTATATTATTTGGTTATGCCTTTCTTGCTTTCCTTCTTTCTTTCTGAATAATAGATATTTAATATAGAATAAATATTTTCTTCCTTTTTAAAAAAATATTTATTTGAGAACGAGACAGTGATAGTGGCAGGGAGCATGAATGAGGGAGGAGAGGGAGAAGTAGGTTCCTTGATGAGCAAGGAGCTCGACGTGGGGCTGAATCCCAGGATCCTGAGATCATGACCTGAGCTGAAGGCAGATGTTTAACCAACTGAGCCACCCAGGTACCCTCCTGTGTCCCTCTTTTGTTATAATTAGAAGATTTCTTTTCTACTCATATCCTCTCTTCCTCACTCTGGTCTTACAGGTACAACTTGTATGTATAATGTATATTTTATTTTGGTAAAAATGTTGTATGTCCACTGACTGATTTAAGATTAGCTTTTAATCCACTTTTTCTCAAATATTGACTGGGATCTACCTGCATGAGAACCAGTCACAGTGCTTGTTAAAAATGCAGATATCACAGCTCTATTTCAGGACTATGAATCATCAGTTCTGGAGATAGGGTTCAAGGACTTTGTATTTTAAAACCATCATGCCAGTTAATTCTTGTGCACAGTAAATTTAAATATTTTTTACTTAAGTCACTTGTCTAAGCTTCTAGTACATTCCAAATGTATTATATATTTTTCTAATTTACATTTCAAAACATAATTTTTTGGAAGATGATCATGAAAAGTGTTATGGAAAATGTAATTTAGTTGAAAGTCTACCCCTGTGGGGTCGATAATGGTTTATCTTTATTCTGTGAGCATTATGTTATTAACCTATCAGTGGGATATGTCCCATGTTTGAGTAAGGGTGGTAATAGGTGGTGCTAGTTTTGGTCCCTGTGTGACGTTCAACCTAACTTTGCTTCCTCACTCAATGATTGTGGAACAGTGATACATTTCTTTCCCAATTCTCTGTGAAGAAAACCCCTGTTATTTGCACCAAAACTTCATACAAAGTATATCTGCAGACTAAACTGAAAAGTGTTAATTAACAAGTAATTAAAAATTACATTCAATGAATGGCTTTCAAGATCAATGATACTGGGAAATTTCAGAAATGATCTCTCTCTAGTCTCCACTCCTTGAACTGTTTCAAAAAGAGGAAGGGAGGGGTACTTGGATGGCTCAATCAGTTAAGTGACTGCCTTTGGCTCAGGTCATGATCCCAGGATCCTGAGATGGAGCCCTATACCAGGCTCCCTGCTCAGCAGGGAACCTGCTTCTCCCCACCCCCCCCCCCCCCCCCGCCACTGGTGCTCTCCTACGCTGTCTCTCAAATAACTAAAATCTTAAATAAAAGAGGAAGGGAAGCAGAGTGAGGGACTGTAAAGGCTTTCCTTTTCCTCATTGTATGATGGTAGGAATGTCTCACAGTTCACTAAGCTCTACTTTCTTCACTTGCAAAATGAGACTAATAAAGAACCCACTTTATAGAGTTGTTAGAAGAATTAAATAATTGTACATGGCACATAGTAAGTAGTAGTTCTTATTACGTGCAAGAATTATCATGTGTCTGAATCATATTTAAGAAAATGCCTGTCTCAGGTAGCTTATGTGCTAATTATGAAGATAGTGCAGAGTAAGGAAATAATGGAGGACTCCAGGACAGGGGTGGTGACTTTGCCTGTATATACAAAGCCTTTTCAGTTAAATCTTTCTGTGTTACCATTATGATGGTTTTGATGGAGGGGGTGTCGCTCCCATTTTACTAGCTGAGGGAACTAGGGCTCAGAGATTTAGTGACATGTTCACCATCAAAGCTAAAAGCAGCAGGGGCAGAACTTGGGCCATGGGTATTTGACTCTAAGTGTAGTATTAGCATTCTTTCTATAGCCTCATCTACTTCTCATAGCTGGATTGATCTTATACATTCTCAGGACCTCTATCTAATTTGGAGGTGCTAAAATATGATCTCACTTCATCTGTCTGACACTCCTATTAAATCAGGCAAGTTAGGGGAAAGGACCCAAGTTTCCTGGGCTCCTTAGACTTGGCAATGGTAATTGTTTATTACAACCCTGTGTGAAAGGGCTATAGTATGAGATTATCACAGAATCAAGAATACTCCTTTGTCTTTCCAAAGAAACATTAATAAGGGAGAAATACATATATTAATTACAAATCTTTTAAACAGACAAAAATAACCAGTTGTTTGGAATCAGTTTATTCTGATAAAACTATAAACATGAAGAAGTCCTAAGAAGTGCCATTTTAAAGGACAAGAAATAATTCCACATGGAAATTCATGCTTCATTTTAGTGGTGAGTCATTCCATAAATATTCAGTGCTCAAAATGGGAGGAGGTGAGAGATAATAATGTTGTGGTTGTTTTTTTTTTTTCCAACTTAAAAATTGCTGGTTCCCTACTAAGAAATGTTCTGGCTTAACTTTCCACATCCTTTTTTTTTTTTTTTTTAAAGTTAAGTAAATGTAGGTAATATGGATGGATGATGTGAGCCAGGTCCTCCTTGAGGACTAAGAAACTGTTGAGCCATCAACTGCCCTCTGGTGAAGAAAGCCACCTCACCAAGTTCATGACCCTTTTCCAGGGATAGCATCCAGGTTGGTACCAGATGTAAAGACCCAAGTCAAACCAACTCTGAAGAGC
>PISX010026214.1:0-24836 GCA_004024625.1 Mellivora capensis | reverse complement strand
TCAAAGAGCTGGAGCAAATAATCCTAAAATTTGTATGGAATCAGAAGAGACCCCGAATCGCTAAGGAAATGTTGAAAAACAAAAATAAAACTGGTGGCATCTCATTACCTGATTTCAAGCTTTACTGCAAAGCTGTGATCACCAAGACAGCATGGTACTGGCATCAAAACAGACACATAGACCAATGGAACAGAGTAGACAGCCCAGATATGGACCCTCAACTCTATGATCAAATAATTTTCGACAAAGCAGGGAAAAAAATACAGTGGAAAAAAGACAGTCTCTTCAATAAATGGTGCTGGGAAAATTGGACAGCTATATGTAGAAGAATGAAACTCGACCATTCTCTTACACCGTACACAAAGATAAACTCAAAATGGATAAAGGACCTCAATGTGAGACAGGAATCCATCAGAATCCTAGAGGAGACCATAGGCAGTAACCTCTTTGATATCAGCCACAGCAACTTCTTTCAAGATATGTCACCAAAGGCAAAGGAAACAAAAGCAAAAATGAACTTTTGGGATTTCATCAAGATCAAAAGCTTCTGCACAGCAAAGGAGACAGTCAACAAAACAAAGAGGCAACCCACGGAATGGGAGAAGATATTTGCAAATGACACTACAGACAAAAGGTTGATATCTAGGATCTATAAAGAACTTCCCCTATAGATTTTATATCATTGAAGACAGGGACTTCCCTGTTCACATTTGTTCGATCATTCACTCACTAACTTAGCAAGTATGCATTGAATACCTACTGCGATTCAGCCTCTGCTCTAGAACTTGGCAATAAAAATGTGAGCAAGGTGCCACATGCACTCAGAGTTTAGTGAAGGAAACAGAAAATACAAAGACGATACATGTGTTCTTAAATATGCAGCAGAAGGATGCATTTGGGAGAAAGGTCTCAAGGGGGTAAGAGCCCTTTGGGCAAGAGATTCTTGGGTCCCAGCTCTCTTGAGAGGAACAAGCTACATATTGGCATGGCCTGGTACAAAATGAAAATGCAAAGCCCCTCGTTCAAAAGGCAAGAGACTTGTCACCGTGTTGTTTATTTGCTATTTAATGCCATTCTAAAAAAGAAAAAGTAAACTTTTAAATTATTGGCATGGATTTTTATCATTCATCTTTATACCATGCAGTGCCAGTTTTAAATGCAAATATAAGAGCTTTTCACTCATATGAAGGATCACTAAGATTACACAATTCCCATTTTAAAACCAGCATGTGCATTTGTATTTCATTCTTACTGGAACAATGGAAAGCCTGCACAAAATCAACTCAACAGTTTTTTTTATTTCACTTCTTGATGTGTGCATTTTCTACCAATGGTCTGTACCTTCAGCATCCTGATGAGTAAGGAAGGAGAGAAAGGAACAGGAACTGTGTAGTCACCTATTTCCTTCTTTCTTTCTGTGTCTTCATTTTCAGCAAAAGTGGTTAACTAATAGAGGAGAATAAATGAGTGAGAAAGGATAGAATAGGGTTTCTTGCTTGTTTGTGTTTTCTTAGACTTCCTTCTGCCTTCAAACAAGTTCTAGTGCACGTGGCAAGTGTGGCCTTTCTGGGTCATTTGCCCTCAGTGCCTCCATCGTAGATGTAACACATTTATTCTGTGCTTGCTCTGAGTCTCACAAAACTCCCACACATGTGGATCCAGCAGAATCCCAGGCTCAGGGGGCACTGTAAATGCTTTTGTGTTAGAGGAGAGACAATGAGCCACCGAGAAGGAGCAGAGTGGAAATGCAGTGTACCTCCCCTGCTCACGTGCATGCCCACTGTCCCATCGGACTTCATTTACAAAACACAAGCTCAAAGATAAAATTATGAAGCCTTTCAAGACAGTAATAGCAGAGTGTTAAATCAAGGGTAGGGCATTCTGAGCCCAGGGCCCTGGAGGACCACACAGAAGGCACACTTATGAACCTGGCCCTGACCTTGTATTTGGGCTCGAAGAGGCTTGAAGAGGCTCTCAGTGGTCACAAATTCTCAGCGGACTAAACTCAGGGGGCATATTTCCTCAGTCCCATGGACTCCTCACCTCCCCATGAGGACTGTAATCAAAAGAGGCCCCAAGTGGGACCCTCCACAGGCAGGTCCCATGGCAGGAGCGCTGTTCCTTGCACCAGGTTCTGAAAGCATGGCAGATGGTGACTTCTACTCCCAAATGAAAGATGGTGGGAGCAACAGGTCTGGGAAGACTTAAAGAGTTACTGTAACCTCAACCAAGCATATTGAACAGACTCAGTATATATTCATGAATAAATGAATGCAATGCACACACAGCAAACAAGTGGTCGTGTGAGCAAATCAATGAGAACATGTGTTTTGATGAAATGATACCTGACTTCCACTGGGAATGCATGCCTGCATTCAAAGCCAACTCTTCCTCTGGTTCATTAAAATGTGATTTTACATATTCCCTAATTGTGTACCATTCATCTCATGCTATCACACCACACAAAGAACCACCAAAATATCATCTTCCGTCTTCCTCTTTATATATAAATGATTTTTTAAATTACCTAAACTAACAAAATACTGAGCTCTGTGCTTTCTTGCCTCAATTATGTTTTTCATCATTATATTCCTTCTTCAACCTTGAGATTTACTTTTCTTAAATTGCATTCCCCACATCTGGGATACAAACCATTCTGTTGATACAGCAAATGCATATGATAAGGGAAATGTGCATCTGTTTTAATTCTCTAAAACCCAGGCAAGATTTGACCAAACAAATCACTAGGCCATTCAAAAATCCACTTTTTTCATTGAGTATATTCATACAGAACTGGTAAGAAGTCAACACTGTGGAAGAAAATGTTGCTCACCTATTTTTTCTTGATGAACAAGGCTGAAATATGTGGATTCTATTGTATGCCTTCTTTCAGTTTGATTAGGACAGGGACTCTGTGTCAAATATGTCCCACCACCAAAAAATAAAAATTCATACATTCACTGAAAGAAAATAACGCACTAAAAGAAAATAACCCACTAACATAGGCCTAATAGGTTGAATAAATATTACCTCTAGTTTCTCTTTTTTGTTTTGAATTTTGTGTTTTAAGCAGATACTTTGTACTTGGTCTCAAAAATCTCATTGCACAACTATGACCACCTAACCTTTATAAAGCAAAAGTACTTTTACTACAGTCTGAAACCTTCAGAAATTCTCCCTTCACTTTTTTGACTTTTTTTAAAATTTCATTTCTTTTCAGCGTAACAGAATTCATAGTTTTACACCACACCCAGTGCTCCATGCAATGCGTGCCCTCCATAATACCCACCACTTGGCTCCCCCAACCTCCCACCCCCCGCCCCTTCAAAACCCTCAGGTTGTTTTTCAGAGTCCATAGTCTCTCATGGTTCATCTCCCCCCCAATTTCCCTCAACTCCCTTCTCCTCTCCATCTCCCTTCACTTTTGTGGCTGAATTCTCTCAACACTGGGCTTTTTTTCTTCAAAAGGCAGGTCTTGGTTGACAGACCCAACTCCTATCTTGCTCCCATATGTACTTTCAATTACCTTCAACAATTCTAAGGCAATCTAATCAATAGAAATCAGCCTGATTTTAGAAGGCTATGCTAATTGCTCTAATTCCTTTTATTCACTACACCTCTCTATATTTCACCCTTCCTTAAAAGAGAATGGTAATTTTTCTTTAGGAATCAATAAACTCTCCCGAAACCACTGAAGCTTCCAGAAAAGGCTGTCAGGTAAAATTTCTATTTTATCTTAAGTTCTTTCCATATTCATTGTTGATCTCACTGGCTCAAAGACACAAAAACAGTACTGGCTCTGAAAAAAATGAAATACAGCCACCAGAGCACAAAGTAATTAGTTAGCCATCTCCAGTACCAGTGGTTGGCCTATTTCTGTGGCAGAGGAGGAGAGGCGTTCAGGCATGATTTGTTGATTGTTTGACTGATGTGTAAAGGGCAAGCACCTGAGGGGAAATTGGAACATTCTTTATCGTTCTATCCTTTTCAACTGTGTGAAATACGTGATTTTCTATAAATCATTCTCAAAATATGTTGTGTCAGTTTCAAGTATCAGAGAAAGGCAATTTGGATCAGTTCTCCAGCAATTTGTGATGAAAATTTGATGACAAAACAGTTCAACAGCAAACAGCATTCACATTTAGTGAGAAGAAGCTACAGGCCAGCCACTTACTAGGTACCAGACATATAAGATTGATTCCTTGACTTCTAAAAGTTCACAGTGAAGTGGGGGGAATAGTGGTATAAATAATCATCATGAAATGTGCAGGCTTGGAATACAGGTATGTGCAGAGTAGGGCAAGGACACAGAGACCCAAGAGTTGATGGGGATTCACTGGGTGACTTGGCAAATTACTTGGCCTCTCTGGGTCTCAGTTTTCTCCTCCATTACAGTAACAAAGACAGTACCTATCTTATAGGGTCATGGTGAAGATTAAATGAGTAACTTAAAACAGTTTCTGGGAACACAGCACTCATGAAATTTACCCACTATTAATATGATCAAATTATACCTAAAAGGGAACCTGAAACTTGACCTACAAAAGTAGATGGAGAAGTATAGGCTTCACATTATAGGCATGCTTGGAGAATCCTGAGCAACTCCATGGCTGGAGAACAGATTGACAGAATGAAAATGTGAGAATAACACATGCTGATCTGGACTGTGACATACATGAACCTTAGCACTGCTACTCACTCTCTAGCTGAGTGCCTGAGCAAGTCCGTCTGGCAGGAAAAGAGCAGGTGCTCCATGCACGAGAACAAGTATGACTCTAGGCGCATGGAAGGAAATGGTTTGATGTTGGCACTGAAAGTCTGGCCGAGCTGAAGTTGTGGAAGGCTAGTACATTACATGCATTACTCCACTCCTGCCGCAATAATGCTGTGTAACAAATAATCTGCCCCATCACCCTCGAATCTTAGCAGCTTCCAACAGCAAACATTTGTTTTCTAATTCACGGGTGGGTCAGCTGAGGTTTGGCTTATTTTGGCTGATTTTTGCTGGGCCTCCACAGGTTTAGCTGGGGTTGGCTCCAGGCTGCAGACCAGTTCTGCTCCACATGTCTCACTCTGGGACCCATAACCACCTGCACAGAGAATGTATTTCCGGGCGTGCATTCCTCATGACAATCTGAAACCAGAGCAGGGGATCCAAGCCATGTAAGCACAGCTGAAGTCTTCTCATGTCTCATCAGCCAAGATTCTGTTGACCAATGCAAGTCATGTGGAATAGGGAAGTATACTGTGTTCACACCACGTAAAGAATTGCAGTCACGTGGCAAAGGGCATGGATATATAATTCTATTTGTGAGGAGAGGGAAGAATTAGGAACACTAATCCAATCTACCTACTTCGGGGTTTTCATTCATCCTATAGATTAAAAGATCCATGAATGGCATTATATTAAGAAAATGCAGGATTAGGCCTAAATTTTAGAATGTTCATCCTGGTGACTATGTGGAAGGTGAATGGGGTGGGGAAGAACTTGAGGCATTTGGACCAGTGCTCCCCACAAGACACGGTTAGGATATCGAACTGTATAAAGAGGATAAATGTGAAAAAATTTACGAAGTTAGGATTAGCAAGACCTGGTGACTAACTGGATGTGCCATGAGGGGAGGGGGCAGGGTGGCGAGAGAAAAGAGGTAGAGATGAGTCAGAGGTTCTAGGTTAGACAAGTAGGAGGATGTAATAAGACAGGGGGAGTGTCAGAAGGGCAATTTTTCTGAGAAAAAAAGGCACAGGAAGATAGTGAATCTAATTTTGAAAAGTAGGGTGGCTTTGTAATATGTCAGCTTGCCTAGGCTAAACTTTGTTTCCCAGAATTCTTTTCAGTCAATGTGTATGGTTACAACTTGTCACAGGAGACATTCTGGGTGTCATTCAGAAGGCCAGTGCAGGGACACCAGGTAGCAGCTCACGCACATTGCCACTTATCTGCTGGCTCGCCTGATTGGTGTGGGTCAGCAGCTGGGCCTGCCACTGCTCTGCCTTCCACCTTGTCTACCTTCTGATTCTCTGACTGCTGGACCAGATACATGGTTAGCCCCATGGCAAAGGATGCCAGCTTCTCCTGCAGGAAACCTACATCATCCAGGTTCTAGGCACAGGCTGCGAGAGACCGACATGGGTTTCAGTCCTTTCTCATGGATTCCTATTTGTCCTTGCATTAACAGCTATCTTCCCTTCCCAGTTGCCCACCCTGCTAACTTTAAGCTACAGAATCCAGTGTGGAGACCACAGCTTTACAGAAGTGTTTGACTAACTTCTACAAGTACAAAAGTTCAAGTCCCTGCAAGAAATCATATATATGTGATTTCCTAGTGGTTCTGTCTCTGCTCAAACCCTGACTGCTACAGATAGGTTGAGTTTGAAATACATGTAGTAAATCTATATGGAAATAAGAAATATGGTCTATAGTTAAGAAAGAGAGCAGAAACTGGGCGCCTGGGTGGCCCAGTCACTTGGGTGACTGACTCTTGGTTTCGGCTCAGATCATGATCTCGGGGTCCTAGGACTGAGTCCTGCATCAGCCCCATGCTCAGTGTGGAGTCTGCCTGTCCCTCTCCCTCTGCTCCTGCCCGTGCTTGTTCTCTCTCTCTCTCTCTCTCTCTCTCTCTCTCTCTCCCTCTCTGTGTGTGTGTGTGTGTGTGTGTGTGTGGTCTCCAGTAAATAAATAAAATCTTATTTTAAAAGAACAAGGCTGAGGAGCATATGTCTGCCTTATACTTTGGGGAGATGGGAGCGCAGGAAGAGTGTTCTAAAGATTCTGGGAAGCTAAAAAAGCAAAACAAATACTCTCTGTGACTACTGAGCTGAAAGGGAAGACAATTTCCAGAGAACCATAAGTGTCTGAAGTCGCCATTAGGAAGATAAATAGTCATTAAGTAAAATGATTTCTCAGCAATGTGAGGTTACAAATAAGAATGGGACATAAAAATTTATAATTCATTTGTTCAGTTAATTATTGAGCAAATATTTTTTAAATGCCATGTGCCAGGTACCATGCCGGGACTGTGGCTGTGAATGTAAAACTAACAGTGATGGGGCGATGGTGAGCCTTTGGGGAGGGGAAAGCAGCAGGCTTAAGGGACTGAGGGGGCTGGAAATAAAGGCTTCCAGTTTAGATGGAATTTTAAAGGAATGTCTCTCAAAGGAAGTGACATTTGAACAGAGCCCTGGATGTAGTGAGGGAGAGAGCTGTATGAAGTGTCCCCAAAAAGCTGCTTACAGCACAGGTACCAGCAAGTACAAAGCCTTTGAGGAAGAAATAACCTTGGAACGTTTGAAGAACACCAAAATGGCCAATGGGACTGTAGTAGGTGGCGTGGGGACGGACGGGGGAAACGGTAGGAGGTAAGGCCATAAGGTGAGCGAGCCTTGTGAGCCATGGTGAGAAGACTACATTTTAAGTGTGAGGAAATCTTTTAGGGAATTTTGAGCAGGAGAGTGACATGAGTTGATCATGTTGATGACTGGACACCGTGTCAACTACAGGTGGGCAGCGGCAGTGAAAGCAGACTAGATCAGAAGGCATTACGCTGTTTTAGGTGAGAGATACAGCAGCTGGAAGAGGGTTTGAGCTGCAAGAAGCTGTCCTAATGAGGGCTGTTATCATGAAATACTGTAGGTGGCTGGCTTCAACAATATACATTTATTTCTGAGGCGCCTGGGTGGCTCGGTTGGTTATGCATCCAACTCTTGAATTTTGGCTCAGGTCATGGTCCCACGGTCCTGGGATCGAGGCCCATGCCGGGCTCCAGGCTCAGGAGGGAGTCTACTGGAGTTTCTCTCTCTCCTTCTCCCTCTGTCCCTCCCCCTATTCATGTGCATACTCTGGCTCGCTCTCTCTCTCCAATAAGTAAATAAATCTTTAAAAATTTTTCAAAAAAGGATAAGCACACAAAGGCAGAAAACTGGAAAGTAGGTAAGCAGAATAAAAGCTACAAGAGTCCAGTGAAGATTGGATGGGCAGTGAGGATGGGGCATAGGAAAGGGAAGGTCGAGAAGAGATTTTTGGAAAAGTATGTGGGGGCAAGGTAATGGAGGACCTGCTTGTGTGCTTCCAACTGCATTTTGTTTAAGATTTTGTTTTTAAGTAAGCTCTATGTCCAATGTGGGGCTTGAACCTACAACCCCGAGATCAAGAGTCATGTGCTCCACTGACTGAGCCAGCCAGGTGCCTCCAGATTCTATTTGAAAATATAATTCCCCTCTTGGAGAATTTTCTTTGCCACTGCTGGTGGCAGGTGCAGTAATTCTACAACTGGATGGCAACTCCATCCAGTTGTAGAACAGGAAATTTTCTGATCTTCTTGGATGACTTGAGTCTGGGCTGCAAGTTCATGGTAAGTTGGCTTCTGGCTTTTCCTGACTCCTAGAGTGGACTACAAGGGTTCTGACCCCTGACAGCTCCTAGACTATGACTTTTACCTTCCTCGCCCTGAGAATCTGTCAAAGCACAACTTGTTCTCTCAGCTGCCTGGTCAGGATGCTGCTGTCACCTTCCCAAATGTCTTCCCAGATCAGTCTCTCATTACTATTCCATTTACCTACTTGATGTTTTTAAGAAGACTGAAAAACTATTTTGTCCAGCTGGACCATTGTCCTGAATCACTTTGTTCTCCTTACTGGGTGTGGAAGTTCTGCTGAGTTGCTTCTTTCAATTTATGATTTAAAAACAAAACAAAACAAAAGACCCGAAGTGGACGCTCGGCAGCTGAGCAATCTTGCTGCATTCTGTACTGAAGTCACTCCCTCTCATTCCTAGAACACTGATGGATGCCTTCTTCTTTCTTCTCAAGTGTTCAGCACCCCTTGCTGCCTCTTCACTCTCAGCTGGGGCTCTCGATCCAAATTACACTAAAGTATTAGAAGCAAAGGGAACGGCTGCATCTCTCCCCTCCTTGTCGTCGTCGTCGCTGCAGCTCTACCCACGTGTTCCTCCTCTAGCATGGACAAAACGTCTCTACCCCTACTGGAGCCCCCGGGTCTACTAATCACTGGATCCCTGCCCTTGTGCCTACTTGGCGACTTTCTCCTGTCCTTTGTCCCCTCGTCCTGTAGCGCCCCTTTCTTTTTTCCAACCACATCTTCATGAAGACGTAGCCATCACATATTTACAACGTTTCATATTAAAAAGCAAAACAATAGCCTTTTCCTTTTTAAAATTTGTATTTATATTCAACTTAGTTAATATACAGTGTAGTATTGGTTTCAGGAGTAGAATTTAATGATTCATCACTGGCATATAACATCCCCCGCTCATCCCAACAAGTGCCCTCCACCCAATTACCCCATCTCCTGCCCACCTCCCCTCCGGCAACCCTCACTTTGTTCTCTATCATGAAGATTCTGTTACAGTTTGCCTCTTTCTCTGCTTTTATCCTATTTCATTTTTCCTACCCTTCCAACAACAGCCTTTCCTTAACCACATATTCCCCCTCAGCTAAGCAAAACCCCTTGAAGGAGCCATTTTTTACTTGATTCTGTTTCCTTAATCTCCCATGCCCTCACAAGCAGGTCCCAGTTATGGTTTCCTCCCCAGCACTCCACTATCTCCCTCGCCCATTGTGGTGGCTTATGACCTCCATCCTGTTAAATCCAAAGGTCCGTTCTCAAGTTTTAACATTGTTGGTCTCTCTCTTGTCTTTTAACTTTTTATGTTTTTTAAAGATTTATTCACTTATTTTAGAGAAAGAGAGAGTTAGTGTGAGTGGGGAAGAGAGAGAATCTCAAACAATTGCCCACTGAGCACGGAGCCCAACATGGGCCTCAATCCCATGACCCTGAGATCATGACCAGGGCCAAAATCAGGAGTCAGACGCTTAATGGACTGAGCCACTCAGGTGCCCCCGTTCTTTTCTTTGTCTAGCATTTCCCTCCCACAGCTTTTGTTTAATTTGAGGTACAAGTGCCATTTAACATTATATAGGTTTCTGGTGTATCACATAACGATTTGATATTTGTATATATTGAGAAATGATCACCACAATAAGCTTAGCCAACATCCTTCACCACACTGAGTTAGAGAATTGCTTTCTTGTAATAAGAACTTATAAGAGGTATTCTCGGCAACTTTCAAATCTAAAGTATTTTAACTATGGTCGCCATGCTGTACATTACATTCCTGTGTCTTATTTATTACCTGGTTTGTACCTTTCTAACCAGTTTCACCCACCCCCTTTTTTAAACAGCCACTTAAACGAGATGTAAATTTATATCTCTCTCATCCAACAGTTCAAAGTTACAAAGGCCAAGGCTCCCAAGAGATACGGCTTCTGACTCTCCATCCAAGGCAGCTGCCCAGCTCTCCCACCTCTCAGGCGGTCATCTTCCCTGCCATTTCCGCCCATGAAAACCAAGTTCTTTTGCAAAGCCCACCTACTCTAGTAACTTGTCCTGGCTGGGAAGTCAGAATTCATCTGTCCCATCACTGTTTCTTCATCCATTGATTCTTTTTTTTTTTTAAGTTTCTTGTGTATTTGACACAAGGCTGGGAAAGAAAAGGACGATGGGGTCACAGGCACATCGGCCTAATGGACTGTCAGGAGCTGGTATCCACCAGGCCCTTCCTCTGCCAGGAGGCCTCTCTGGAAGGAGCAGACAGCTCACACATGCCCTGAATGCCCTTTGGGCCAATCACAGAAAAGTCAGGACTGTCCCTTTCTTGCCTACCTGCCTGGGCTCCCTGGGGGAACAAGCGGATACTTATCTAATCTGGGCCCAGGTCCTGCCCCTGCATGAGGATCTCTGAGGACTGGGCACTGTGGCCAAGCTTCTCCTCGGCCGTGCCCATGCCACGGGTGCAGGAGACAGGCAGCTGAGCTCAGGGCCTGGCAGAGCCATCTGCCACCCAGACCAGATCCAGTCACATACCATGTTCCCAAAGTGCTCAGGTTGGCCCCGATGGCTGTGGTGGCCGCACACAGTGGCTTCTGGCGGACGCACGTGCACATCCAGCGCAACGACAGGCACCGCTGGTAGGCAGGAACTGGAGAAGCTGCAGCAGTGGAGAAAAAAGCCATGCGTTTGTTTCTGGACTCTAACACATTCTGTAGCATATCATAGTTGTGTGTTGCTCACTCCCTGATATGTTGTGAGTCTGGAGAGGGCAGACCCCATGTCTTGTCCATCTCTGTGTCGTTGGCATCAGCGGCCTGGCTCCCTGCACAGAGGAGGTGTCCATAAACATCTGCCACCTTGAACTTGACAGCTGGAGAAGTGTCAAAGCTGCGGTTGAAAGCTATAGATTCTCCCTTCCAGTCTCCCGTTCTAATCAGATAATGCTCCCTGGTTTTACCCAACTTTGAAAAAGTTACTTTCAAGGTCAGGAATGAGGGAATATTCTGCCTGTTTTCTTTTATGAGCAGACACAAAGATTAGGTTTGCTTTTTCCTTTTTAGTTCTCTAACATCGAGCTGATTGATGGAAGGTAGAGAAAAGTAATAAACCTTTATTCACAGACCCACCAAACCCTCTCCGGCTGCCACCTCCTTCCCTCTCTGGAGATAGATGGGGCCATTGCTATTATGAAATATACAGCAGAGGAGTAGTTTTCCAGGAATCCCTCTGCTACTCATCTACATCTTGACTACTTGATAAAGATATCACCCTCTAGACAGAAGCTGACATCAAAACAAGCAGGCCACATAGACACTTAACTCTTTGGTTTCTTAAAGAGAATAGTAGCCTCACCATGAAAAATGGCTCTTTTTTTCCTGCATTAGAGAGCAAGCATACTGGGTCACCAGGAGAATTCTCAACAATCAATTATTCATAATGTCCCACGCTACAGCGCTCTCCCATTCTTTCTTTTAGTGAGTGGCAAGTGGCCAGGGCCCAACTGGCTGAGGGTAAAACCAGTGGGGATGACATGGCCCAGCATGGGTGTCTCGTCATCCCACAGCCTAACTCAGGCTCATTCCCACGGTGGTCTCGGGGCTCTATGTGCAGCCACACGGTGAGTCCCAGCACACGGGCTTTCAAGCCTCTGCTTGGGTCAGGGTCCTGGGACACAAGGCCAGCCCAGATGGAGCAGATGGAGAAATAAAGGCCCCCTTTGAATGGGAGGACCCATTCAAAGATGTAGAATGTTCTCTTAAGAACATTCTAGCATGATTTTCCTCATTGGGAAGAAGCATTTCCTCATGGTTCTCCCAATGTGAGAAGCAGCATTCTCCAACTCCGAAGTTGTTAACTATGGCCGGCTGGCCTCTAGTGGCTGGGAAGGAGCCTCCCAGCTCCTGGTTCTGCCTGGCTTCATTGTGAGGAGAGGGGTACCTGGAGGCAGCGGTTGGCGCTGTCTTCCCTACTAACCATGGGAAGGGCTTCTTGGGAACATTGGGCAATCCGCTTCTTTACCCAAACCACTATTTACCCAGATAAGAAAATTTCACTGGCCTAGGACAAATCATGGAGGGGGCACTTAGGCCCAAACTCAAGTCCCTTGTTTCTGGGATGTGGATAACGCTCTGTGGATAAGGCTTTCCGGTTTCTCGGATGAAAAGTGCAAAAACTGATGGTGGACAAGATGTGTTTGGAGCAGATTCTTACAAGCCTGTGAGGAGGAAGTTCAAGTGGAAATAACATGTTTGTAAACTCTAAAGAAGCACATACACAGGGCACCCAAGTGGCTCAGTCGGTTAAGCATCTGTCTTACAGCTCAGGTCATGATCCCACGGTCCTGGGATCAAGTCCCTTATTGGGCTCCTTCTCAACAGGAAGCCTGCTTCTCCTTCTGTCTGCCACTCCCCCTGCTTGTGTACTCTCTCTCTCTCTCAAATAAGTAAAATTCTTAAAACGTGTATAATATGTGTGTGTGTATATGTATATACATATATACACACATATATATAAATAAAAATACATATAAATAAAAGTAATTACATATCCAACATTATTTTTGGAAAACAATCAGCAATCATGTGGCCTCTGTAATAGCCTCTTGGACATTTGCAACTTCTCTAAGCTTCGGTTTGTTCATCTGGGAATAACAGTACATCCTGTAGGCATGTATTGCTGAAATTATGTGAGTCAATAGGCAAAGGGCTCACTTGACCTTTTACTGTGTAGAATTGACACTAGAGATGTCATAAATTTAGCTATCATTATTATTATATTGTATTATTATTATTGTTGTCATCATCTAGGAGATATAGTCCCATCTTCAGTTTTATGACAGACCAGGAGACTCTTTCCCTAAATTGAAATTCTCCTTCACAGTTGATAAAGGCTTTTCAAGTACCCATAGATCCCATTTAAGTAAAGCAGCACCAATAATTCCTCCTCCTCATGTAGTTGGAACCACCGCTCTTCCAAGGGGAAGATATATTTGAAAGACCCCCTGATAAGAAGATACCATAGAAGGGCTCTAAGTGGACTTCGGGGAGGTGACAGGATGGGCTTTAAAGCCCTCTCTCCAGGCCTACAATGCCACATCACATGACTTTAAGACCTGCGTTATTGCGAGCACAGGAAAACAGCACAAGAGACAAGAGACACGTCACAGCACAGGCCCTGGGTCTGCCCTGTGCCACACCCTGAAGGGGAACTCCATCCTTTCGTCCTCAGAGACAGACACTCTGCTCCCTCCCAGCCACACAGAAATCCTCTCAGAACGGCACAGGGGCTGCCAGTGACAGCAGTCTCCCTCCTAGTTCCACGTGCCAAGAATGCTTTCCAAGTAGACAAAAGATTGGCATCAAGCTGAAGTAAATCAAAATAATCAGATTTTGCAGGGTGGCTGGAAAAACAAAACAGACCTAAGTAAATAACTGATCGTAAACACTGGCAGGGATGATTTAGATGTCAGTCTGATTTCTGCATGTTATAAATTGCTCTAATATCAATTCTTAGTATTTTGGCAGAAAATAATGCAAATGATATCACATAATTTGTCAGTTCTCTATGACAGCAGTAGAGTTAGGAGAACTCTGTGATCAGTGTGCACAAGGAAAAAACATATATGTGTGTTTGGGGACATAGAACATACATATACTCAATTCTTCAATACGGAAGGGCAAAATAACAAACAACTGTAGTAAATAATAATAATCATGAGCTAGAAACTGTTAAGAAAAATTCACCATTATAAATCAGCCACAGTTTGACATGTAAAATATTTATAGTTTGGAACTACATGGCAAAAATATAATAATATCAAAATAGCTCCTGTTTCTTGAGCACTTATTGAACACCGGATGCTATGCAAAGTGATTTTCATACATTATCTCATTTAATTCTCCTTTTTTTACTTTTTCAAAGATTTTATTTATTTATTTATTTATTTGAGAGAGAGACAGAGAGAGAGAGCATGAGTGGATAGAGGGGCAGAGAGAGAGAAAGAAGCAGACTTCCTGTGGAGGAGGGACCCCAACACCGGCCTCGATCCCAAGACCCTGGGATCAAAATCTGAGTCAAAGGCAGATGCTTAACCCACTGAGCCACCCAGGCACCCCTATCTCATTTAATTCTTCAAAGAGATAGTGTATTATTCCATATGACAGATGATACTACAGTTCTTACAGAATTTTTTTTCCTTCTCTTTCATATAATTTGCTACAACTTATAATTACACATTTATTTCCTTGGGTATTTGATTGATGTCAAACATGCAATTACAATGTATGCTTCTTGAGTACAGCAACTATCACTGTTTTGATAAGCTTTCCTTAGCAAAGTGCTCAGCACCTAGCAATAAATATTTGTTAACTAAAGGAATGAATCTCAGAGAGGTAAGAAACTTACCCAGGGTCACTCAACTTTGGGAAATGCTGCTTTAGGACCTGCTAACTTTTGGATATACTGCATTTACTAAATTGGTTTTAAATACATGAAAATATGGAGCTGAGACAGTCATCTTGAAACCATAAAAAGTCAGAAGTGATATCAGCAACATGACTGAATAAGAGGTCCCTCATTCATATCCCCATTTTAACAACAATCTGGAATCTATTCATGGGCAAAAGCACCTTTGAGGGAGCTATGTGATTGAGCACTGTAAGCCAAGGGACTTGGAAAAAGTATCACCCATCCCTGCATCAGGTAATGAGTAGACAAATCTTGGTCTCAGCTGTGGACCCTGCAGTGGCCCATGAACTTGTTCCAGTCCCTTTTGGCCATGGTCCAGAGACCTTGGAGAACACAGTCTTAGATAATTACCCATGTCCAAGAGAGCCTTTGTACAAGTCCAGGTTTCCAGTGGACAAGTTGCAACACACCGTTGGAGAAAAAAATTATGAGTTTGGACACACTGGAGAGAGTAAGAGGAATAGCTGGACTTTACCTGTGTCACCCCTTTCCCAGGTGGCACAGCTCAGTGTCAAGGAGACCATCCCAGTCCATGATTCCTCCCATGGGGAGTGCGTGAATGAGTACCCAACTGTGCAGAATGCTGCCAAAGAGACCTATTTTTCTCTCTCACCCCATCTAGAGTACCAAAATGTGAGCTGCATGACTGAGGGGTGGGAAGAGGCTGGGAGCAGCAGATAGGACACTTGGAGGGCATTAAAGGATGCAGATCCTAATAACTGCACCCGGGATTCCATCTGCAGCTCAGAGCACATAACCCACAGATCCCTGCAATGGGCCCTGTGCTTCATGCCTCATGCACATGCACCCCCACCCTGTGACAGGGTCCCTCTGCATGCTCTTGATGAGCTAAAGCAAGCTTTGGCAGATGGCTATCGAGCATGTGTAGAAAGCCTAACTCTGTGGACAGGAAGAGACCACAAGCTTGAGCTTTAGCTCTACCCTTGGGGAAGCAAAAGGAAGGCTATCACCACACAGGCCTGGTACTTTGCAAGATCAACAGAGGTGTCCAAGCTTAAGAATTCTGCCAAGAGAGGGAGCAGAAACACTGAGCAGGTATATCCATAGAAGGTCTGGAAAGCCTCAGAATCCCTACCAGCGCTGACAGAAGGTATTTATCTCTTAAAGACAGGCTAGTAGACTAGTAGACTAGTCTTCTAGTACAGACTAGAGGAGATGATGGTTACCTCAAATGGGGAGACAGTGATGCAAGACTTCATGAGCATGAAAAATCAGGGAAACATGACACCACCAAAGGACCACAATAATCTTCCAGTAACCAACCCCAAAGACATGGAGATCTGTGCTTTATCTGATAAAGAATAAAAAACAATTAATAAAATGGCATTGGTAAATCCATACTTATCAATAATTGCTCTAAAGGTAAATGAATCAAATTATCCAATCAAAAGGTATAGAGTGGCTGGATGGATTAAAAAAAAGACACAATTATAAACTACCTACAAGAGACTCACTTCAACTTTAAGGATACACGTGGGCTCAAAGTGAAAGAATGGAAAAAGATATCCCATGTAAGTGGAAACCAAAGGAAAGCAGAGGTCGCAGTAGTTATATGAAACAAAATAGACTTTAAGATAAAAATGGTAACAAGAGACAAAGTAATATTATAATGATAAAGGAGTCAATTCATCAAGAGGATATAATAACCATAAGTATATATGAACCCAACATCAGGGTACCTAAATATATTAAGCAAATACAAACAGATCTAGGTGGAGAAATAGACAACAATACAATAATAGTAGGAAACTTCAATACCCCAATTTCAACAATGAATAGATCATCCAAACAGAAAATCAATAAACATTGCAACTGAACTATACTTTAGACCAAATATACCTAAAACACATATACAGAATATTCTATCCCACAGCAGCAGAACACACATTCTTCTCAAGTGCACATGGAACATTCTCCAAGATAATCATAGGTTAGACCATAGAACAAGTCTTAGAAAATTTAAGAAGATTAAAATCATACCAAGCATCTTTTCTGAACACAATGGTATGAAACTAGAAATCAATAAGAAGAGGAAAACTGAAAAATTTACAGATCTGGAGATATTAAACAACATAGTCCTGACCAAACAATGAGTCAAAGAAGAAGTCAAAAGGGAAATTTAAAAAAATCTTGAAACAAATGAAAATGGAAATACAACATACCAAAACTCATAGGATGCAACAAAAGCAGTTCTAGGAGGGAATTTTATAGGGATATCTGGCTGGCTCAGTCAGTGGAGCATGCAACTCTTGATCTTGGGTTTGGAAGTTTGAGCCCCATTTTGGGTGTAGAGATTACTTAAAAATAAAATATGTTTTAAAAAAAGTAAGAGGGAACTTCATAGTGATAAATGTCTATCGTAAGAGATAACAAAGATCTCAAATAAACGACGTAAGTACACATCAAGAAACAGAGAAAAGAGCAAACTAAGCCCAAAGTTAGTAGAAGGAAGGAAATAACAAAGATCAGAGCAGAAATAAATGAAATAAAGACCAGAGAGACAATAGAAAAGATCAACTAGACTAAGAAAAAAAGAGAGAAGATACAAATAAAAAACAATGAGTGAAAAAAGATATTACAACTGATACCACAGAAATACATAGGCTCATAAGAGAATCTTTTGCATAATTACATGCCACCTGAGTAGATAACCAAGAAGAAATGGATAATTCCTAGAAACATACAACTTACCAAGACTAAATCATGAAGAAATAGAAAACCTAAACAGAGCAATAATGAGGAAGCGAACCAATAAACAAAAATCTCACAATAGAGAAAGGCCCAGGATCAACTGGATTTGCTGGGGAATTATACCAAACATTCAAAGAAGAGTGAATGCTGGGACACCTGGGTGGCTCAACCAGTTAAGCATCTGCCTTCTGCTCAGGTCATGATCCCAGGGCCTGGGATCAAGTCCCACATGGGGCTCATTGCTCAGTGGGGAGCCTGCTTCTTCCTCTGCCTGCTGCTCCCCTTGCTTGTGCTCCCTTGTGCTCTCCCTTGTGCTTGTGCACTCAGACAAATAGATAAATAAAATCTTAAAAAAAAAAAGAGTTAATGCCAATCCTTCTCAAACTCTTCCAAAAAACTGAAGAGGAATTTACATCCCCCAAAACTACAAGACAAAACTACAGACCAATACATGATAAATATAAATGCAAAAATAGCAAAATATTAGGAAACCAAATCCAACTGCACATTAGAAGGATCATTGACTGACCAAGTGCATCCCTGGGATGCAAGGATGGTTCAACGTATGCAAACCAGTCCACATGATACACCACATAAATAAAGTAAAAGCTAAAAATCAACTATACTGGAACTAAAAATAAAAACTTAATAAACAAGAAAAAGAAAAGAAAAAAATCACACCATCATCTCAATATATGCAGAAAAGGCATTTAATAAAACACAGGTCCTTTTATGGTAAGAATACTTAACAATTAGGTAGAGAAGGAAGTAGCTCAACATAGTAAAGACAGCCTACAGCTAACATCACACTTAATGGTGAAAGACTGAAAACTCTTTCTAAAGTCAGGAATAACATAAGGGTGCTCACTCTTACTTCTCTTCAATACACTACTGGCAGCCCTAGCCAGAAAGATTAAGCAAGAAGAAATAAAAGGCAACCAAAAATATAAATAAATAAAAGGCATCCAAATCAGAAAGAATGAAGTAAAAATGTCTGTGTTTGCAATGATATAATCTTATATATATATAATCCTTAAGACTCTACCCCCACCCCCACAAAAAAAAGTCCCTGTTAGAACTAATGAACAAATGCAGTAAACTTGCAGGATACAAAATCAACATAGAGAAATCAGTTACACTTCAATATACGAACAGCATAGTATCTGTAAAAGAAATAACACAATCTCATTCATAATAGCATCAATGACAATAAAAATGCTTGGGAATAAATAAAAAGGAGGTAAAGATTTGTACTTGGAAAACTAAGACTTTGTTGAAAGAAATTGAAGAAGAAACAAAAGGAAAAATATTCTGTGTTCATGGACTGAAAAAATTAATATCATTAAAATGTCCATATTACCCAAAAACATCTATAGCTTCAATGCTGTATCTATCAAATTGCACTAGCATTTTCCACAGAAATAGAAAAAGCAATTCTAAAATTCATATGAAACTCCAAAAGACCCTAGATAGCCAAAGCAATCCCAAGAAAGAAAAATAAAGTTAGAGGCATCACACTTCCTGATTTAAAACTATATTACAAAACTATAATTATCAAAACAATATGGCACTGTTGGGGAGCCTGGGTGGCTCAGTCATTAAGCATCTGCCTTCGGCTCAGGTCATGATCCCAGGGTCCTGGGATCGAGCCCCACATTAGGCTCCCTGCTCAGCGGGAAGCCTGCTTCTCCCCCTCCCGCTTGTGTTCCCTCTCTTGCTGTCTCTCTCTCCATCAAACAAATAAATAAAATCTTTAAAAAGAAACAATATGGTATTGGCACAAAAATAGGCACATAAACCAATGAAACAGAATCAAGAGCGCAAAAATCAACCCAAGTATATATGGTCAACTAATATTTGAAAAGGGAACCAAGAACATCCATTAGGAGAAAGCATAGTCTCTTCAGTAAGTGGTGTTGGGGAAAGTGGATAATTACACAAAAAGAATGAAATTGGACCTTATTTTATACCACTCACAAAAGTTAACTCAAAATGGATTAAAGACTTAGACTTTAGACTTGAAACCATAAAAGTCTAAGAAGAAAAAAATAGGGGAAAACCCTGTTGACAATGGCCTTGGCAACAGTATTCTGCCTATGACACCGAAAGCACAAGCAACCAAAGCAAAAAATAAATAAGTAGGACTATAATCAACAAAGTGAGAGGGCAACCTACAGAATGGGAGAAAATATTTGCAAATCACATACCTGATAAAGGGTTAATATCCAAAATACAGAAGGAATTCATTCAACTCAAAAGCAAAAAAAAACAAAAACAAAAAAAAAAACAAAAAAAAAAACCCAAACAAACCAATTTAAAACTGAGCAGAGGAACTAAATAGACATTTTTCCAAAGAAGATATGCAAATGGCTAATAGGTACATGAGAAGATGCCACACATCACTCATCCTCGGGAAGATGCAAATCAAAACCATGATTAGATTATTACCTTGTGCCTGTTAGAATGGCAATTATCAAAAAGACAAGAGATAACAAGTGTTGGCAAGGATGTGGAAAAAAGGGAACTCTTGTACACCATTGATAGAAGTGTAAATTGATGCAGCCACCATGGAAAATGGTAGGGAGGTTCCTCAAAAAATTAAAAGTAGAATTACCATATGATCTAGCAGTCACTCTTTTGGGTATATATCCCAAGGAAATAAAACCAGGGTCTCAAAGAGAGATGTGCACTCCCATGTTCACTGCATCATTATTTATGATAGCTAAGATATATAAACAACCTAATTGTCTTTCTACGGATGAGTGGATAAAGAAGATGTAGCATACATATACAATGGGTTATTATTTGGGCAAGAGATGGCAGCAAATTCCACCATCTGCAACAACATGGATGGCTCTTCAGGGCATTATGCTAACTGAAATAAGTCAGACAAAGAATAGACTGTATGTGATCACTTACATGTGAAGTCTGAAAAAGTCGTCCTCATAAAAGCAGAGAATGGAATAGTGGTTCACCAGGGGCTGGGTTGGGGTGAGGGTGGTGGAGATGCCAGTCAAGGGTTCCAACTTTCAATTATAAGATGAATAAGTTCCAAGAATCTAATGTACAGCACGATGACTATAGTTAACAATATCATATTATATATTTAGAAGTTGCTGAGAATAACTTCAATGTTCTCACTACAAAAAGGAAATGATAATTATGTGGGGTGGACTAACCCTGCTGTGGTAATCATTTCATAATATACAAGTCTATCAAATCATCATGTTGTACGCCTTAAACTTACACAATGCTGTATGTCAATTATATCTCAGTAAAGCCGGAATAAAACCTGTAAGGGGTCAAACAGAAGGAAAAGCTCAAATGATTGCAGAGTCGCTGGCTCAAAGTCCTTGAATTCCTGGAAAAATGCAAGCAATACCAAAGTTCAGACTTCCTGTTTTGAGAAAAAAGAGCCCTATTTCTATGGAAGGTGTTGTAAGGCAGGTTTTATGCTATTTGCAACTTAAAGTACTCATGAGGGACTCCCCTGTCCCCCTGAGAGCCACAGTTGTTCAGCTGCTCACATGGAGAGTTTTGAACAACTCACCACAGAGGTCCTATGTTGTCAGGAAAACAGTCTGTTTCACAGGGCAGTTGAGGAACTCGAGGGCTCTTGGCTCTTTGTGCCTCTAAGAATGGGCGGCAGAGAGGAAGGCAGGGACAGAGATAGTTTAGAACAAAGTTTCCGACTCAGCTCTAAAGACTGTGAGACTCGGGACTCCCAGATCTATTCTAAAATCTCTTAATGCGACATTAGGTTGACAAAGTGTTTACTCAACGGAGGAGCCCTGAGGAGTATGGAGAAAAAGCAAATCGAGGGAGGTAAACATGAGGGGATGCAGAATATACCTGGAAATGAGGAACTGACTTTCAGGTTGGCTTGACTGGCGTGGGTGAGCCCATGAGGACTGATGTCACAACGTAGGTCAGCAGTAGGAAGGGGAGCAAGTGGTTAGCCAGGCGAGTAGGCTTCCCAGGGCACCTGAGACCTGGGAAACTTCCTACTCATCTGCCCATGTGAGGCATAGCTCCATGCATATGCTCATGGCCTGAAGGACAGTCACAGATTCTCAGAGAGATCTGGGACCAAAAAAGTGGTGGCCACTCCCTCCTGACCCCATCAACCTGAAGAACTTCAGAATGCAGGTGGACAGTCATTTCAGCCACACAGTGATGCTGCACAGACATTTCATAACACCTGGACCAACAGCAGTCACCGATGAGTGGAAATCTTTGGTGCACATGATTTTGGATTCCTACCAGCTACTGTACTTGTGTCATTGAACTTCGAATTTGCATCCATGAAATGATAAACTTGTTACCAGACACTGGTTGTGATTGGTCCTGCCTCCCGTATTAACCAGAACTGGGGGTGTTCAGAGCCCCTGCTCTGTGTGTATGGTTGGCAGAGTGCTGATTCCATCCTACCAGCAGAGCCCACACAGACTCAGAGAGCCACGGGTTGAGAAAGACTTCATAAAAGCAATCTCCTATTTTCCAGGTGAATAAACAGGCCCAAATGGTTACAAAGCTAATTTGAACGGAAACCAACAATATGCCACTACAATGTCATGCTTGTATCCCAGTGCACCCCTCCAGGGAGGAAGGTCCCTATGCAGTGTTTTCTAAAACACCCCTTATACAGTAGACATGAACAGACATGTCTCCATAGAAGACATCCAGGTGGCCAACAGGCACATGAAAAGGTGCTCAACATCACCCATCATCAGGGACACACAAATCACAACTACAGAACTCTGTACAGAAGATATCACTCATACCTGCCAGAATGGCTAAAAATTAACAGCATAGGAAACAAACGTTTGTGAGGATGGGGAGAAAAGGGAACCCTCATGAACTGTTGGTGGGAATGCAAACTAGTGCAGCCATGGTGGAGAACAGTATGGAGGTTCCTCAAAAAGTTAAAAATAGAGCTACCCTATGACCCAGCAATCGCACTGCTGGGTATTAACCCAAAGAATACAAAAGCACTAGTTTGAAGGGATATATGCACCCCTACTTTTACTGCACCATCACTTAAAAATAGCCATGTTATGGAAGCAGCCCAAGTGTACATCAAGAGAGGAATGGACAAAGAAGATGTGAGTGGTGTGTGTCCGAGCGCACGCACACATGCATGTGGGTGTAATAGAATATTACTCAGCCATCAAAAAGAATGAAAATTTTTGCTATTTGCAACCACATGGATGGAGCTAGAGAGTATTATGCTAAGCGAAATAAACCAGTCAGAGAAAGACTAATACCATATGGTTTCACTCATACGTGGAATTTAAGAAACAAAACAAATGAACAAAGGGGGAAAAAGAGACATAACAAAAAACAGACTCCTAACTCTAGAAAACAACAGATGACTACCAGAGGGGAGGTGAGTGGCGGGGGGGGGGGGGTGGAGATAGGTGAAATAGGTGAATGGGATTAAGGAGGGCACTTATCATGATGATCACTAAGTAATTAATAAATATATGGAAGTGTTGAATCATCATATTGTACACCTGAAATTAATATAACACTGTCGATCAACTATGCTGGAATTAAAATAAAATTTTAAAAAATAGGGTGCCTGAGTGGGTCAGGCAGTTAAGCATCTGCCTTCGGCTTGGTCATGATCTTGAGGTCAATCCTGGGATCGAGCTTCAAGTTGGGCTCCCTCAAGTGGGGAGTCTGCCTCTCCATCTCCCTCTGCTGTTCCCCTGTGCTTGTGTTTACTCTCTCTTTCTCTCTCCTGGTTAAATAAATTAATTAAATATTTTAAATTAAAAATATTTTAAATTAAAAATAAATTAAATATTTTTAAGAAATTAAAAAAATAAGTAACTAAACTAATTAAAGGCCCCTTATAGGGTTGTACCAACCAATGGTGATAGGAAGCTTTAGTGCCATATGGGATTGTCAGTATGGGACATGCATGTGCAAGGGACCCCCTTGGGAGGCAGCAATGACCGAAATGAGTCAGTTAGCTGGAAGAAGGTGGGTTGACAATGCAGTCATTTGGAAAACCATTTAATTTAATTTCAGTTGCTGCCAACTTCAGATAAGAAGCATATACACAATCACGTAAGCCAGGAGTAGCACTTAATACTTTTTCTAAGTATTTAAATATTACCACTTATTGGTGACTCCCTCTGCATATTTGTAGGTAATAAATAAAATGAAACATATTACTGGGATATTAAGCTACATTTTGTTGTAAGGAATTGAAATAAATTTTATATTTCCATCTGCCAATTATGTTATTTCTTTCTAATTTCTGAATATGATTAATTAAAACAGTAATGGGTCTACAATCAAAGTTTATATTAATATTTGGATTATTAAAGTACTGAGAGAAAATGATTTCCCACAAAACACATTTTTACTTAGCTAATTAAATAATTTCCCATTTTACACTAGGAGAAGAAAAGAGAGGTAGAAAATAACTTTGAGGTTTCTAACGTGAGCAACTCAGAGGATGAATTCACATAACTAGAAACACACTAATACCTGTGGGGGAAAAAGAACTGTAATAATTTCCTCTCTCTCTACATGCCCTTGACACTGACTCTTGGCTTGCCCACATGACTTGCTCGGGTTAATGGAACAGTAGAAGATGTGACATAAGCGAAGACTTGAAAAGCACTTGAGCGTTGCTCTCGGGAGCTCTATAATCACAATGGTGCGAGTGAGCCCAGGCTAGCCCGCTGAATAATGAAGGACACACAGCCAAGTCATCCCCTGCCTCACGTGACACAGAGTCACCAACCAGACACATGAACAAACCCATCGGGGATGAGCCAACTGCAGCCTAGGTTACCTAGACCAGAAAAATAGCCAGGCAAGTACGAAGAAATTATCAATATTTTGCTTTTTAAAAAACATCTCATGGGGGCACTTCAGTGCCTCAGTCGGTTAAGTGTCTGCCTTTTCCCAGGTCATGATCCAAGGGTCCTAGGATGGAGCCCTGCATAGGGCTACCTGCTCGGCAGGGAGCCTGCTTCTCCCTCTCCCTCTGTCTGCTGCTCCCCCTGCTTGTTCTCTCTCTCTCTCTCTCTCTCTCTCAGAGATATAAATAATCTTTAAAAAATCTTTTTAAAAATCTTAAAAATAAACAAATAAATATGTCTCCTAAGCTTTTAACATTCTTTTTTTTATAAATTTTTTTATTTTTTATAAACATATAAAGTATTTTTTTAATAAACATATTTTTATCCCCAGGGGTACATGTCTGTGAATCGCCAGGTTTACACACTTCACAGCACTAATCATAGCACATACCCTCCCCAATATCCATTACCCCACCCCCCTTTCCC
>PISX010026213.1:14266-24934 GCA_004024625.1 Mellivora capensis | reverse complement strand
TGGGCAAAATTAAAATATTACCATTGTACTAGCTGAAAATTGAAAATAAACTTTTCTTGAATTTATAGGTAGATACAGACTTAGAGTTAAGAAGGGGAGTTAAGCATAGAGGGGTAATTCAAACACCTTACCTATCAGAATTATAGTTGTCATGGGAATCAAAAATGATTAAAAATGTCAATAGTAAGGTATCATGGAAATAATTTCTCCAAGGCTTGAATTTACCTCCTCTGCAGGGAGAATACATAGCTTTAATACATCAGAGTTTCTATCCCCCCAGGGCAATAACTGAATGATAGTTTTCTGATACAAAACATGCTTCTCAGAAACTAATCTATTGCTAAGTGGATATGTGTTAGCAGACTGAACTGAACAAAACATTCAGAAACTCTGGGGAAAACTGTTCATCAAATGACTTGAGAAAAGATAAATTTGTGTTCCAAAAGAGACCCTGTATACTGACTATGCATTTCTAGTATCCAGTATTTCCCTGCATTTGTAATTTCCCCTTGAAAGGATATTTCCACAAACTTAAGTATTTCTTGGCCTGAGTACCATTATTTATGAACATACATGGACTAATCCTTGGTTCTTCGTGGCAATAAAGATTTCTTTTCTGAGATTGGATTGAATGTTGGAGATATGAAGGATATCCTACTCCTGACTATTCTTCTTGGGGGTTCATTGTACCTAAACCATTGACTTATACTGTTTAAATTGACCTCTGTGGAAATACATATATTTGCTATTTTCTATAAGCCAGGAGACCAACTCTTTTTCTCCTTCATTCCTTCTCTTTTTCCATTCTTTCTTTTGTTCTCTTCATTTCTGAATCTTTCTAGTATCCTATTTTTTTTCCAGGCTATAATGTTCAGATTATAGAGTTGACTACATAGCTCTTAATATGTACCAGGTCTGTGTTAAGCACCTTAAAAGCATTTATCTGTTTCACTTTTCATTTGTCTGTTTGTGTTCCTTCCATAGGATTTAAAGCATTTTGCATTTCCACCAGCAATGTATGAATTACTTGTTTTTTACAAGTCTCCCCAATGCAATATTATTGTCATATGATGATGTAAAATGGCAACCCAATGTAGTTTTAATTTCTTATTCTGAGATTAAGCATTTTCCATATTTTTAAGGATTATATACCTCTCCTTTTCTTTGAACTGCATACTCCCTTTATTTATTTATTTATTTATTCCCATTTTTTCCTATGGGATTTTGTTCTTTCTCTTTCTAAGTTTTTTTAATTTTAATTTTATTATTATTATTATTTTTAAAGATTTTATTTATTCATTTGACAGAGAGAGAGAGAGAGATCACAAGTAGGCAGAGAGGCAGGCAGAGAGAGGAGGAAGCAGGCTCCGCACTGAGCAGAGAGCCTGATGTGGGGCTCGATCCCAGGACCCTGGGACCATGACCTGAGCCAAAAGCAGAGGCTTTAACCCACTGAGCCACCCAGGTGCCCCATTTTTTAATTATTTTTTTCAAGATTTTAATTATTTATTTGGCAGAGATTGCAAGTAGACAGAGAGGCAGGCAGAGAGAGAGGAGGAAGCAGGCTCCCTGCTGAGCAGATAGCCTGATGTGGTGCTCAATCCCAGAACCCTGGGATCATGGCCTAAGCTGAAGGCAGAGGCTTTAACCCACTGAGCCACCCAGGCACCCCTAAGGTTTTTTTTTTAATTCAAAAAAACTGTACACCTTTTTTTTTTTTTAAATAAAAATCAACATGCCCTTGTGTCTGTCATCTCATTTTTTAATTCTAATGATTTTATTTAATTTTATGTATTTATTTTTTGGGTAAGTATATTTAACATGAACCTCATAACCTCACAAACTATGTACGTAAATACACAAATTATCTATTTTTCACACTGTAAAATAAATAGTAATAAACTAGAATATAAAGTGAGGTCTCTTTAACTTCACTACTAGATAATTGCTTCTGGTGGAAACCTTGATCTTGACAAGTCTAAGAAAATAAATAAGATTGAAATTTCTAAAATATTGTATAGAACAAATAATATTTCTGAAGTAATACATTTTGTTCAATGAAAAGGTAACAGAGACATGAATAATTGTAAATAGCCAATAATGATAAGAATGAGATATACAGGGGCACCTGGGTGGCTCAGTGGGTTAAAGCCTCTGCCCTTGGTTTGGGTCGTGATCCCAGGGTCCTGGGATCGAGCCTCACATTGAGCTCTCTGCTCGGCAGGGAATCTGCTTCCTTTCCTCTCTCTCTGACTGCCTCTCTGCCTACATGTGATCTCTGTCTGTCAAATAAATAAATAAAATAAAAAATAAAAAGAAAGAATGAGATATACAGGTTCACATTAAAATGAATCAGTATCATTGTTTGATTTTATTTATTTATTTATTTATTTAAAATATTTTATTCATTTGACAGAAAGAGAGAGATCACAAGTAGTCAGAGAGTCAGGCAGGGGCAGGGCAAGCAGGCTTCCCACTGAGCAGAGAGCCTGATGCAGGGCTAAATCCCAAGACCCTGAGACCATGATCTTAGCTGAAGGCAGAGGATTAACCAACTGAGACTCCCAGGTGCCTCTCAATGTTTAAGTTTAAATTTTAGGCACTTTGGCCTATTAACTTTTTAGTGAAGCATTTCTCCATTTGCTACCTTGAGGAAAGGTAGAACAAGTAAAATCCAAAAGGAATTAGAAAATGTCAGGATAAGTTGGAAGGTTTTTGAGAACCAGTCTGCTCCAACCTGGACTTCTGGGAGCATCTAAGAATGTAGATAGGCAGTGCTTTTGTTAGTGTGTGAAATGCTGTTAGGAATTTAGAAGTCCCAGGGATTAGCTGGGAGAGAAAACCCCTAATCTTTCCCCTAAAAGATTCACTTCATTCACTAAATCACATATGCACTACTCTAAACTATAGATAGGTATGAAAAAAAATGCTTCTGGGGAAGAGAAAGAATTTAGTTTTAAAATAGGGGAAGACATTAAATGTGTGAGTCAAACATTAGTTGTCCAGGATGTACTTACCTTACACAGATCACCCCTGAAACCGGTTCCTTCCTTGCTTACTGAGAGGGCTTACTCTAGAATCTACCTTACGTGAAATGAAGTCTAGTTAAGTTTCTGCCATGAGCAGTATTGGAGGATTGTGTCCTCCCCGATGTGCCAAGTTTACACTGTAAGGAGTAGCCTCTGAGCTTGCAGGCTTTCCATCTCAGTGACTTAAATAGAGCCACGTGTTTGGAAACGCTTTCACTATCATGCTCTGGGGGATCCTTAGCTTCCAGTTTTCCCTGAGGAAATTTTGGGCTTTGAGGGCCTGATGCAATAACCCACCCCTTTCAAAGCTAGATCCAAGGTAGTCCAGTTAAATAAAAGTAAAATTGTAAGAGAAGGGGGATCAAAATGTTTAATTACTTTGTTTATGAGGTGACTATAACTTTTGTTCTTTAGCTGTCTATCTACCTTGTCATAAAGTGAACTAAGATGTCAGTTCCAGTCCCACCAGAATCTAGTTGAGTTATGTAGGTGGGCAGGTAGCAAGTAGCTCATCGTTGGCATGTTGCAACTATGGTCATGATTTAAGGGCCTACTTGAACTCACTTCCTTGGATTTCAGAGGGATATTAGGTCTCAGCTTTCACATTTCTTCCTTAAGCTGGTCCTGAACATTAACAGTTTGAGTATAAAGCATATTAGAGGCATCTCTTTAAGTGATGGAGAGATAATAAAAGGATACTTTTTGGGGCACCTGGGTGGCTCAGTGGGTTAAGCCTCCAGCTTTGGCTCAGGTCATGATCTCAGGGTCCTGGGATTGAGCTCCACATGGGGCTCTCTGCTCAGTGGGGAGCCTGCTTCCCCCTCTCTCTCTCTGCCTGCCTCTGCCTACTTGTGATCACTCTTTCTCTGTCAAATAAATGAATAAAATATTTAAAAAAAATAAAGGATATTTTTCAAGTCATTCATTTACCAAATAAATAATATATGAATGTAATCTAACTTAATAAGATTTCAACTATTAAAAATAGGTGTATTTGGAGCAAATAGTGAATGCCCCCTTCACCTATGCTCTCGCAGTCTCATGCACTCTTGGAGGTAGCAACTACCGGTCTTGCAGTGCATCCTTCTGTTCCTGTTCCCATCAATGATGATGACTATACATATCACCATGTGTCCTTAGAGAATTTTGTCTTTTATCTTGCTTTTGTGTTTGTTTTTACTTTTGATTTTAAATAAATTAGATGTGAAAGGCTATTAATAAAATTCTCCCATTTCTTTCTTTTTCTCTTATTCCTTACTGGCCCTACACTTCTATGTCTTCTTTGCTGTCTCATTTTATCCCTTTCAGAGTTTTCTTCATTTTTTTCATGTGTAGATCACAAAACATTTATTTGCCCCATGAGCAATTTTGTATCCCAATGTCTAGAGTCCATAACCATCTCAATCTGAGAACATAAAGATTCAGCACTTATCACTTGCTTGTGTACTACAATAGCTTTCTAGGGAACATCTCATATAATAATCATGATACCACTTAGATTCATTTATACAGGAAAAAAAGGAAAAAGAAGCTAAATGACTTTCCCAAGCCTTACAAATGTTAAGTGAAAACCAATCAGAGGTGCCCTCTGGGAAAGGATGCTGGTTTAGAGGAAAGTTTGAGGGAGTATATGCTTGCAAGAAACTTGAAAAAGCAAAAAATAAAGACCTTTGTAATGCAATAAAATATTCTTAGAGAACAGTTGTTCTCTTTCCTTTACTGGCTATTGTTTACTTGAGTGTTTTCATTTCTGGAATCTCATTTAGCTGTATACTTATGATTTCCTTAGCTTCCTACTCTTCCAACTCTTTCTTGTCCACTCTTTCTGCCACTATTTGGCTCACACATAATGGGCACATTCATGGACTAATAGCAGTCAGAAGGGCACCAATTTGAGACTTATTAAGAACTACAAGGTCATAGGGATTCTTGGGTGGCTTAGGTCATGGTCTCAGGGTCCTGGGATTGAGCCCACCATTGGGCTCTCCTGCTCAGCAGGGAGCCTGTTTCCTCTTCTCTCTCTCTGCCTGCCTCTCTGCCTACTTGTGATCTATCTCTCTGTCAAATAAATAAATGAAATCTTAAAAAAAATAACTACAAGCTCATAATGCAAAAGGAAATAATGACTTTGTAATCAAGCATTAGACAACTTTGAAAAGTACAACAATAACATATAGGAGACTTCTGGTTTCTGTCTGACAGGTAAAGAGCTTATAATTTGTCACTTTTATTTTTACAAGAAACTGAATTGCTGAAAATCATTTCCCTTTTTTTGTACCCATAAAATAACTGAAATCATAAAGCAAACTGCCACTTTGAAACCTAGAGAGAAAGGCATATTCAGAGAGACCCAAATTAAGCCTGCTTAACTGGAGAAGAAGCCCCTGGAGGGGTGAAGTTGTAGGGACACTTGATTGATAATTTTGGTGATTTGTTGTAAGCTTGAGTGTGGAGTAGCATAGGAACTTTTGGGGGACACATTTTGGGATGGCACATTTTGGGGTCTGTATATCCAAGAACCCTACCATGTTCTCACTATAATGATTTGAGAAGGATCTTTTCTCATGGTTATGCCTTAGGAAGGGCAAAGTAAACATTGTGAACTATACTCAGGGTCTTTTCTATAATTAGGGACAAGTGAAAGGATCTTGTCAGAACACAACTTTAAAATCTTTCACAGGTGAGTAAGGAAGATTTTCCAGGCCAATTTTTTTTTTTTTTAAGTCTTCATCGCTAACCAACATAGTCAAAAGGGGTCAGGGCGGGATACAAGATGGCGGGGAACTAGGAGGAGGCTCCTTTTCAACCTGTACCCTAAAGTGAGCTGATTACCTACCAAAGAACTCCGATCACCCATGAAATCAGCCTGAGATCAGAATTTTATATGTCTGGATCTCTACAGGGGCAGAAGATGCCAGTGGGCAGGTAAGGCAGAGTAGGAACATTGGACCAATATCAGAAGATAAACAAAAAGGGGAGGGAGCCACCAGAGGCAACCCATTGGAAAGTAATACCCCAATATGAGAGTGCCCTGCATCTGGGGACCAGCATTAACTTGGAGTCTGGTTGAAAGCACTCAAAAAGAGCAAGGGATCACTGGGGGAAATTGAGGGAATTGGGGCAGTTGGGGACAGGGGCTCAGTCCCTCGGCTCAGGACAGCCAACCTGGCACTGAGCCAGAGAGTGCAGCGGAAAAAATAAGTCTTGGTCACTGAGCAGCCAGTGCGCCTGAGAACGCCTGGGGTCCCATGAGGGCCTGGGATTGTCACCAGCCGGCAGAAACATAGCCTTTTTGCACGCTTCCACGTGAGTGCTGTGCTGTGCTATCAGAGCCTGAGAGGCGCGAGCCCCACACCCTTCCCTGATAGAGGTGCACACAGGCACCAGCCCGGTGCTCTCAGCGCTGGTGGACCCAGAAAGACCAGGCACTACCAGCCCAGGCCAGTGGGAAAATCTCAGTGTGCGCTCACTGCTTGGAACCTCTCTGGCAGTCCGGAGCTGCCCAGACAGCCGCTGCTGTCATGGTTTTGGGTACAAGAAGGAGATCCTGTGTCCCCAGGGACCACGAATTGGAACTTGCTCTGCCAGTGGCCAAGGGAGAACTTATGTGTTCTGCAGCACCCAGAGGGGAATAGACTGAGGCTTCTCTCTGAGAGGGAGGTCTGGGTGCAGTTTGCTTTCCTCTAAACCTCCAAAAACCATCAAGAGCTGCCAAGGGGAGAGAAAACAAATGAGCAAACATAAAAACCTCCAGAAATCAAAAGCCTGAAAAACCGGTTTCCTCAGAGCCCACCCCCTTGAGGGGGGCGGGAAGACATAACTCAGGAAAAATTGCCTGAAAATCCACGTGGCAGGCCCCTCACCCAGAAAGCCAACCAGAAAAAAAAAAAAAAAGAGAGAGAGAGAAAAAAATACAACAAAAGAACAACGACCACTACTTCATAGATACAACTTTTATTTTAATTCGTTCCCACTAGCCTGGTTCATTCTTTTTTTTATATATAGACAATTTTTTAACCTATTTACCATCACAGTAAGATGTCCAGTACATCAAATTTCATAACCTTTTAACCTGAACTTTTTGTTACATATACCCGTGTTTATCTTTTGCTTTTCTATTTTTAAATTTTTTTTAAATTTTAGCTTAGTTTAGTTTAGTTTATTCCTTTTTTGTATTTTTCTTTTTTAATATTCATATAGAGTTAACCTTCAAGGTAATCCCTTTCCCCCAATGAATGCTACCCCTATTGGTAAACTAATTTTTAATCCCCCTTTATCTTAGGAAAGTTGAGTCCTTTAACAAAGATATCAAGATACATTCAGGAAGAATCAAAATAACCATTCTCGCCCACACTGAGAAATTGTAACCACTCTTTCATCTTTTTCTCCGGCCAGTGTTTCTGTGAATTTGTGTTTGTCCTGATAGTATATAAATCTTATACTTAGGGTTCTTTTTCACGAGGTTCTTTTCTTTTCTTCTTCTTTTTTTTTTTTTTTTGCTTTTATATATATATATTTTTTTCTCTTGTCATATACTTTTATCAGTCTTTTTGTTTGTCTGTTTCTGTTTGTATACTTCATAAATCTTACCTTGGGACCCATTTGGGCTGAGCCTTCTCTTTTATCTTCCCTTTTCCTTTTCCTGTCTCTCTTTCTCTCTCTCTCTCTTTTTTTCTTTTTTCTTTCATTTGGGTGGGGACTCCTGATTGCTCAGAAGCGTTTCAGGGTGCACCTTGATTGCACCACGGTTGATACATCCAGCTATATCCATTCAGCCATCTCTCACCAAAATGACTAGGAGGAGGAATGCCCAGCAGAAGAAAAATTCAGAGGATGGGCCTTCCGCAACAGAGCTAATGGCTACTGATATAGACAATATGTGAGAAAGGGAATTCAGTCTATCAATTATCCAGGCAATAGCTATGTTGGAAAAAGCCATGGATGACCAAACAGAATTGATTAGGGCAGAAGTGAAAGCCACCAGGGATGATGTTCACAATGTTAGGGCAGAACTGAAAGCCACCAGAGATGATGTTCACAATGCTCTCAATGAGTTCCAATCTAATCTAAATTCCCTAAAACCTAGGGTAACTAAGACAGAAGATAGAATTAGTGATCTGGAGGACAAACAGATAGAGAGAAAAGATCAGGAGGAAGCCTGGAACAAACAGCTTAGGAGCCATGAAAACAGAATCAGGGAAATAAATGATGCCATGACACATTCCAATGTCAGAATTATTGGAATCCCTGAAGGGGAGGAGAAAGAAAGAAGTCTAGAAGATATAGTGGGACACGTTATCCAACAAAATATTCCCAATCTCTTGAATGGAACCAGCGTTCATGTACTAGAGGCAGAACGGTTTCCTCCCAAGATTATAGATTCTCGAAAGACCTCGAGACACCTAATAGCAAGAAAGAAGAATTATAATTGTAGGCAGGCCCTCTTGAACACAGTTAGGACAAAGAAGCTCCTTACATACAAAGGAAAGCCCATCAGAAAAACGTCAGACCTGTCTACAGAAACCTAGCAAGCCAGAAAGGGCTGGCAAGATATATTCAGGGCACTAAATGAGAAGAACATGTAGCTAAAAATACTTTGTCCCGCAAGACTGACATTCAAAATGGATGGAGAGATAAAGCGTTTCCAAGACCAGCAAGGCTTAAAAGAGTATGCGACCACCAAGCCGACAGTGCAGGGAATATTAAGGGGGGTTCTATAAAAGAGGAAAAATCCTAAGAATATCATTGAACAGAAATATGGAGACGATCTACAGAAAGAAAGACTTCAAAGGTAACACGATGTCAATAAAAACGTATCTATCGGGGCACCTGGGTGGCTCAATGGGTTAAGCCTCTGCCTTCAGCTCGGGTCATGATCTCGGGGTCCTGGGATCGAGCCCCGCATCGGGCTCACAGCAGGGAGCCTGCTTCCGCCTCTCTTCTGCCTGCCTCTCTGCCTACTTGTGATCTCTCTCTCTCTCTGTCAAATAAACAAATAAAATATTAAAAAAAAAACGTATCTATCAATAATCACTCTCAATGTGAATGGCCTAAATGCTCCCATAAAACGACACAGGGTTGCAGATTGGATAAAACGACAGGACCCATCCATATGTTGTCTACAAGATACCCATTTTAACCTAAGGATACATCCAGACTGAAAGTGAAGGGATGGAGAAGCATCTTTCATGCCAATGGGCATCAAAAAAAAAGGCCAGGGTAGCGATTCTCATATCAGATAAATTAGATTTTAAACTAAAGACTGTAGTCAGAGACACAGAAGGTCACTACCTCTTTTTAAAGGGACTATCCACCAAGAAGATCTAACAATTGTAAATATTTATGCCCCCAATATGGGAGCAGCCAATTACATAAGAAAACTATTAATCAAGATAAAGAGTCAAATCGATATGAATACATTTATAGTAGGAGATCTCAACATGCCTCTCTCAGTAATAGATCATCCATGCAGAAAATCAATAAAGAAACAAAAGCATTGAATGATACATTGGACCCAATGGACCTCATAGATATATACAGAACATTCCACTCTAAAACAACAGAATACTCATTCTTCTCAAGTGCACATAGAACGTTCTCCAGAATAGACCACATACTGGGTCACAAATCACAACTGATACCAAAAGACTGAGATTATTCCCTGCATGTTTTCAGATCACAATGCTCTGAAACTAGAGCTCAATCACGAGGAAAAGTTTGGAAGGAACTCAAACCCATGGAAACTAAAGACCACCTTGCTTAAGAATGCTTGGATCAACCAGGAGATCAAAGAAGAACTTCAACAATTCATGGAAACCAATGAGAATGAAGACACTTCATCCAAAACCTATGGGATACAGCAAAGGCGGTGCTAAGGGGGAAATACATAGCCATCCAAACCTCCCTCAAAAAAATTGAAAAATCCAAAATACAACATCTGTCTCCACAACTTAAAGAACTGGAGAATCAACAACAAATCAAACCAACTCTACACATAAGAAGGGAAATAATCAAGATAAGAGCAGAGATCAATGAGGTAGAAACTAGAGATACAGTAGAACATAGCAATGACACTAGAAGCTGTTTTTTGAAAGAATCAATAAGATCGATAAACCATTGCCCACATTAATCTAAAAGAAAAGAGAGAAAGAAAAATTAATAAAATTATGAATGAAAAGGGAGAGATCAGAACTAATGCCAAGGAAGTAGAAACAATCACCAGAAGCTATTACCAACATTTATATGCGAATAAGATAAACAACCTAGGTGAAATGGATGCATTCCTGGAAAACTATAAACTCCCAAAATTGAACCAGAAAGATACTGACAACCTGAGCAGAGCGATATCTAGTAACGAGATTGAAGCAGTGATCAAAAACCTCCCAAAAAAACAAGAGCCCAGGACCTGACAGATTCCCTGGGAAATTCTACCAAAATTTCAAGAAGAAATAACACCTATTCTCCTGAAGCTGTTTCAAAAAATTGAAGCAGAAGGAAAACTTCCAGACTCTTTTTATGAAGCCAGCATTACCCTGATCCCCAAACCAGGCAAAGACCACACCAAAAAAGAGAATTTCAGACCAATATCACTGATGAATATGGATGCTAAGATTCTCAACAAGATCCTAGCAAACAGGAT